>CAKNYM010052241.1:124454-161917 GCA_932195095.1 Andricus curvator
AAAATAGAATAGTTAAATTTTCAAATGAAAAATTAATTTTCTACTACACTGATGAATTTTCAACTGGATTAGTTGAAAAAGACCAATTTTCAACCAAAAAGTTGAATTTTTAACTACAAAAGACAAATTTTCAAACGAAAAAAGAATATTTAAATTTTTATTTTCGAAAAATGAATTTTCCATCAAACTGATGAATTCTGAATAAAAATGGAATAGTTAAATTTTCGATTGGAAAAATTAATTTTTGAATAAAGTAATTCATTTTAAACTAAAATGCTGAATCTTCAAACTGGAATAGTTAAATTTTAAGCAGAAAAGATAAATTTTCCACTAAAATGATGAATCTGTAACTAGAAGAGTTGAATTTTAAAATAAAAAGATGAATTTTCAACAAAGAAGATTAATTTCTACAAAAAATATGAATTTTCGGCAAAATACATGAATTTGCAAATAAAAAAATAAAAAATTGTCAACGAAAAATTGAATTGTCAAATTATCATATAAAAACATTAATTTTGAACCAAGAGATGAATTTTCAACTAAAATGATCGAATATTCAATTGATATAATTACATTTTCAGCTTAAAAAAAGTAATTTTAAACCAAAAAAAAACTAATATACAAAAAAATAGTTATATTTTCAAATAAAGTTATGAATTTTCAATTGAAATGATGAAGCTTTAACAAGAATAATTAAATTTTTGACAAAAAAATTAATAAATTTTCAATCAGGATGATTAATTTCTACCAAAAAAAAATGAATTTTCATCTAAAAAAGATACGTTGTCAACCAAATATTGAATAATTACATTTTCAGGTAAAAAATTAATGTTCAACCAAAGAGATGAATTTTCAACTAAAATGATGGAATATTCAACTGGAATAGTTGAGTAGAGTGTCTAACAAATTTTGCCTAAGAAATTCCCTGACAATTCCCGCATTTTTCCCGCTTATAAATATAAGATAAGGTTCCTCTTACGATAAAAGCAACATACAAATACATATTAATGGGTGGCGACTTGCGATTTTTGCTCGATTGCAATATTAAAATTTATTTAAAAAATTTATTTTTTTATTTTTTAGTAATGTTTAAAAGTTTAAATTTTGAGTAAGAAAAAACTAGCGCAAGCAGCTCAAAGGGACATTGAACAATTATAAATTATAAGTAAATGAAATGCACTTCCCGCATCAAAAATAAAATTAAAAACAATTCCCGGATTTTCCCGGATTTTTTTCCATTTTCGAATAATTGCCGGATTTCCTTAAATTCCCGCACAGTATAGACCCCCTGATTCAATATGAATGACAAAATTTTTTCCACTTACAATTCTTTAAAATTGACAGATTACTTTTTTCATCACCAAAATATGACTCTCCGCGTGTGTAATAATCTGACACCACATTTATAATATTTGTTTAACATTTAAGAAACATAAAAAATATATTTTCAAGGTATTTCGGGATGAAATATTCATCAAGATAGAATTAAATTCGACTATTTGAATTTGATTCGAATTTTCTACAAGGCTTCATTTTCCTCGTTTTCTGAACATATTTTTGTCAAATAAACGTATTGAATTTTTTTGTTTTTATATCAAAATTTTATTTTTAAAGTTCAAGAGTAAGAAAAATGTGATATTTATGTTCATGATAAAATTTAGCACAATCGGTTAATTTTTGCTAGTTCTATTAAATATACCTCATAGAAAGAACAACGAAAAAATGGGGAATTTAAGGGGTATAATCAGTTCTTATCCTTTAGGTTTGACCTTGGTCCCGGGATTTTTCTTCTAATATAAATATTTGATGATATTTTCAAGATTTTCACTATTCCTGATTAGCGACTGAAAAACCTTTCTTTTTTCGTTTCAAGATTCAACTACTTGTTTGAAAGTGGAACTACTTTGTTAAAAAATCATGTTTTTCGTTGATAATTCATCATTTTAGTTCAAAAATCTTGTTTTTTTGTTCGAAATTAAAAAAATTAAAAAAAAATTTTTATTATTTTTTCAACTGAAAATTGAACTATTCCATGTTTGATTGAACATTTTATCTTCTTCAGTTGAAAATTCTACTATTTGGTTGAACATTTCTGTATTTTATTGAAACTTTGTCTTTTGTGGTAGAAAATTAATCTTTTTGGTTCAAAATTCATTTCTTTGGCTTGAAAATTAGTTTCTTTATTGAAAATTAATTTTTTAACTGAAAATTTAACTATTTCATGTTTGGTTCAACATGATTCTCCTTCAGTTGAAAATTCAACTATTTGTTTGGAAATTTCTGTATTTTGTTTAAATTTTGTATTTTGTGGTAGAATATTAATCATCTTGGAGACTAATTCACCTTTTTGGTTAAAATTCAACTATTAGGTTCAAAATTCCAATGAAAATTAAAGTATTTGGTTCAATGTTTATGTATTTTGTTGAAATTTATTCTTTATTGGTGGAAAGTTTATTTGTTTGGTTGAAAATTTAACTATTCTGTTGAAAATTCATTTTATTTGCTTAAAAACTTATTTTTTCAACTGATAATAAAACTATGCTTTTTTTTTTTTAATTTATCTTTTTTAGTTAAAAATTCATCTATTTTGTTGAAAAAGTGTGTTTTTTTGTGTAGAAAATTAATCTCTTTGGTTGAAATTTAAATTCTTTGGATAAAAAAAAAAGATTTTTATCGAAAATTAATTGTTTTTAACTAAGAATGTAACTTTTACATTTTCTTCAATTTATTTCATTTGGTTAAAAACGTATTTCTCTAACTTAAAATTAAACTATTATATTTTTTGTTGAAAATTGATCTTTTTTAGTTGAAAATTGATATATTTTTGTTGAAAATTTGTCTTTTTTGGTAGAAAATTCATCTTCTGCGTTGCAAATTCAATTATTTGGTTAGAATTTTTTTTCTGATTGAGGATGCATGATGATTTTAGTTAAAAGTTCATTTATTTGGTTAAATATTCAACAAATTTTATTAAAAATATGTTTCTTTTGTTAAACACTTTTTAAAATGAAAAATGTAGCTATTTATTTTTTGTTATAAAATTGATCGTTCTCCGTTGAAAATTCAATCAATTTTTTTAAAAATCATCTTTTTCAGTCGAAAATTTAATTATTTTGTTAGAAAATGCATATTTTTGTGTTATAGGATTACATTTTTTTTTAAATTCGTCTTTATGACTTGAAAACTCAACATTTTGGATAAGATTTTCCTTTCCTTATTGATTGAAAAATCTTTCTTGGTTGAAAACTGAACTCTTTTGTTGAAAATTCATATTTTTTGGCTCAACTCAACAGTTTCTCATTTAAAATTAAGAAAATTTGTGGTGGAAATATTAACTATTATACTTTTTGTTGAGAATTCATTTTTTTATCAAAGATTTATCATTTGAAAATTTAACTGTTTTGATGTAAAATCCCTTTTTCTTGGTTGAAAATGAATTATATTAACTAAAAATGTTATAATAAAATTTGACATTAATAAATCTTAAATTTTTGTCATTTCTATTATGCACAAAAATGTGACATTGTTTGTCAGTGCCCTTCAACTGAAACCCAATTCTCAATTATGCGTGTGAATTTGGCAACATTCCTTCCTTCGAATTTTTTAGATTACCCGTTCGGCATTGAAGAAAATCGACAGCAATGCTTTCGAGATTTTCGTGACACACCTATCTTTTAGAGAAAGATTTTTTTACTTCTATGATAAAGTTAAAAGATTCAGCCTCTTTCTCGATAAAAAGTAAATACCCGGTTCAGCGCCGAATATCTTGAACCAGCTCAAGCCCGAATCACTTTCATTTTCATTATCTTTGAGGTCAGCTTCGCTAAGTAAAAGTGAATTCTTTTTTATTTCGTCTTACTTTTATTTTCTAGATTCAGTGTCAAAATTTAATTTTTCATCGCTGCAAATCACAGGATGGCCGGAAAAATTCATTTTCAAAATTCCTTGACTTTTCTCTGAATTTTTCATTTTTCTGAGCATTAATATTCAAAGACCAATATTTCAATGTTTCACATTTTTAACATAGAATCTTTTATAAACGGACGGAAACAATAAAATTTTAGATTGGAATTACAAAATGTCAAATTTATTTATTAATTTTAACCAAAAAGGATGCCTTTTTTACCATAAAAGATAAATTTTTAATCCAAAAGAACGAATTTTCGACAGAAAGATGACTTTTTAACAAAATTCTTGAATTTTCAACAAAATAATTGAATTTTATACAAACCAGTTGAATTCCTAACCAAATACTCGAATTTTTTACCTACAAAGATGATTTTTCAACCAAATAGTCAAATTTTTACACAAAAAAGATTAAACTTCAACCAAATACATTTTCAACCAAATTGTTGAATTTTTAACAGAAAATTAATTTTTAAACAAATAGTTGAACTTTTAAGCAAGAAAGACGAATTTTCAACAAAATATTCGAACTTTTAACCAAATAGTTGAATTATCAACCTCCAGATATGAATTTTCAACCAAATGGTCGAATTTTTAATCAAAAAAGATTAAACTTCCACCAAAACCAGTTAAATTTTCAAACGAAATAATTAAATTATCAACCAAAGAGTTGAATTTAAAAACAAAATGATTGAATTTTCAACAAAATAGATAAATTTTTAACGAAATAGTTGAATTTTCAACCTAAAAAGATAAATTCTCAACAAGAAATGTATTAGTTGATGCTTCAACCAAAATAGATGAAATTTCTACCAAAACAGATAGATTTTTAAATTGAAAATACGAATTTTTGATCTAGAAGATTAATTTTCTACCAAACAGATTAATTTTCAACAAATTACATGATATTTCAAACAAATACTTGAAATTTTAACTAAAAAAGATCGCATTTCAACCAAAAATGAAAAAGTTAAATTTTCAGTAAAGGAAAGGAATTTTTGACAAAAAAAAATGAATTTTCAACAAAATAGTCAAATTTTCAACCAAAACAATGAATTTCCCAACCCAAGAGACAATTTTTTAACAGATAAAGATTTTTTAGTCGAAAAGGAAAACAAAAATTTCAACTTATTAAACTTTCTAGCAAAAAGACGATCTTTATGTAAAACAGTTGAATTTTTAATCCAAAAATATGCATTTGTAACAAAAACGTTCCTTTTCAACCAAACAGTTGCATTTTTAATAAAAACAAGGAAATTTCAAGACAATACGATTACTTTTAAATCAAGAAAAAACGAATGTTTAACAAAATAGTTAAATATTCAACCAAAGAGGTACATTTCTAACTAAAATGATGAATCTTCAACGAAGAATGATTTTTTAAGAAAGTTGTTCAACCTTTAACCAATTATTTTAATTTTCAACCAAAAAAGATGAATTTTCAAGAAATGAATTATTAGTAGATATTTTATCCAAAAAAGATGTTAAATTTTAATTTAAAACAGTTGAATGTTCAACCTAAAAATAGGAATTTTCAAGAAAATAGTGGAATCTTGAACCAAAATCCATGAGTTTAAAACATATGTATATGAGCGTGCACATGAATGTATTTACATTTAAGCATGTATATTTGCGTATGTACAATTACAGTATTACTGGTAATAGACCACATCTAATTATGTGTATTTTAGTTCGTTTATTTTTTTACTCTTGTTAAATATCTATTTTCAATTTTAATCATTATATCGATCACCGTCACATTTTAATTGTAATATGTATCACCTGTTCCTAATCTAAAAAGGATCAATATTCAACAAAGAATTTAAAAGTTAAATTTTCGGCTGCAAAATTAATTTTAAACAAAAAAACGAATTTTCAACGAAATAGTTAAATATTTAAAATAAAACAACTTCAAATGTAAGTTTAAAAATCTTAAATAAATCATCCTCAATATTTATTCAAAGGGCCTCTTTGTTTATCTTTTAGGTAATTTAGGTCGATACATATTGAGTTTTCAGCAAAATGGTTGAATTTTCAGCCAAAATGGATTTAAAAAAAATGAATTTTCATCCCTAAAAGGTGAATTTTCAACAAACAAAAATTAATTTTCAAAGAAACAGTTGCAGTAATAGCCAAATATATGAAGTTTCAAGCAAAAGAGACAAATTTTCGACCATATAGTTCATTTTTTAACCAAATAGTTTAATTTTGAAGCAATCAAGACGAATTTTTCCGAAGATCGTTCAATTTAAAAAAAAAATTATTTTCAGCTGAACCAAAAATAGAATCGTCAAATTTTCAGTATACAAAATTATTTTGTAACAAAAAAAAAAAAGAATTTTGAACCTTTTAAATTCAACAAAAAAAAATCTGCCCGCTTCGCGGGCACATTCTCATCGCGCGCTTTGCGCGCGGCTCGCTTCGCTCGCAAGTTTGAGCGCGCCTAGGGCGCGCGACTGTTGGATCTCGCGCTTCGCGCTCGATATTTGATTTGAAAATCATTTGAACCGTATGATAGAATAAAAAAATTTTGAGCGCACTTACGGCGTGCGATTTGGTAAATACACTGAGCGCGCACTTTGTGCTTCGTGTTATATGTTCTTCATATACAAATTACTAAATTTGTATTTGATTTTAAATGAAAAGTAATGATATAATTCAGGCGACAAATTTTATTAGTTAACATTTTATTTTTGCTTGTGCCGTTTATCAAAAAAGTTAATTTTTTCATTTTGAATATATTCTTACCACAAAAATTGATTACGGGTTTGTAAGTCTTTTTTGAATGCACAATTTTTGTTCATTTATATATTTTCGTACCTTGCATTGTTTTTTCAAAAATTTGATTTTTTTTACTGTCAATGTTATTTTCACGAATAAAACAAAAACCACGCATCCTATCGAAACATGAGTCACAATAAATTTGTACCTCTTCCTTGGATGAACAAATTTTGTTTCGGTCATTTTTTCGTAGCTGGTAATATTCGTCTAAAAATTTGATTTTTCTATTTTCAATGCTGTTTTTTACGAATAAAACAAAAACTACGCGTCATATCAAAAAGTGAATGATAAGAAATTTGTAGATCTTTTTTAGGTGCACAATTTTGGTGAGACGATCTTTTCTGGTATCTTGCATAGTTTGACAGCAAAATGGCTTTTTTGATTTTTCATTAATTTTTTGTGCGATCAAAATTTAAATTTTTTATTTTTCAAAAAATTCAAAAAGTTGTTATGAAAATATTATAGGGTGTTCAGGAATCAACGTTTTTCTCCTCTTGACTTTTTTTCATATCGTGCGTTTTTCGGCTTAAAATGTTCATTTTCGTTTGTTTTTTGGAATTTTGAAAATGCTATAACTCCAGTAATTTTTTTTTTATCACAAAAAGTCATTAGAATATTTTGTTCGTCATTTTGCGTACTACTAATAACCGTACATAAAATTTTCAAATCTTCAAAAAAAGTGGTCTCAAAAATTTTCAAAATGTGCTCACTTTTTGGATTTTCATCCAAAATAACTGGTTAACGAACTCGTTCTCTATTTTTCGGCCATAAAAAAGTGTGCCAAAGCTCAATCAAATCTGATCATTTTTTCGAAAGTTATCGTGGCTATAGACAGACAGACAGACAGACAGACTACAGACTACAGACAGACAGACACCTTCGTGAAAATCGTTTTTTCTGACTCAGGAGGTCTCAAAACGTGGATATTTGATGAAAACCGACTATGTCAAATTTTACATAAAACAAATACCTTCTCATTAGAATGAGAATGTAAAAAAGAAATTTCAACAAACAAGATTAATTTTCTAAAGAAAGAGAGCAATTGTTAACAAAATATATACATCTTCTACGAAGTAATTGATTTTTCAACATCCAGAGGATAAATTTTTACCAAAAATGGAAGTTACATTTTCAAGATAAAGAAAGTAGTTCTTAAAAAAAAAATTTTTAACAGAAAGTCAAATTTTCAATCAAATAGGTGAATTTGAAAAAAAATTAATTTTTAACAAAGTAGTTCAACTTCAACCAAGTAGTTGAATTTTCTACCAAAGCAGATGAATTTTTAACCAAATAGTTAAATTTTCCATCAAGAAAATTAATTTTCTACCTAAAAAGATAAATAAATAAATTTCAATAAAGTACATGGATTAGGAACAAATTTTTTTAATTTTGAAGCCAAGCAGACGAACTATCTATAAAAGACTTGAATTTTCAACTTAAGAATAGGATTTTTCAAGAAAAAAGTTAATATTCTACCTACCTACAAGAAAATATGAATTGCCGATAATATAGTTGAATCCTCAACCAAAACAAATTAATTTACAACGAAACGGTTGCACTTCTAACCAAAAAAGATGAATTTGTAAGCAACAAGATTAATTTTTTACCAAATAAGGCGAATTTTCAACTAGAAGAAATCAATTTTAAATTAAAAATATCAATTTTCAACTAAAAATGGAATAGTTATATGTTTACCTATAAAAATTAATTCTCAACAAAAAAAAAGGAATTTTCAACAAAATAGTTGAATTTTCAATCAAAAAGAAAACGAAAGAATTCAATATTTAACACAAACGATTATTGTTTAACTAAGAAGATGAAAAGACATGAATCTTCAACAGAAAAAATGAATTTTTGACAAAGTAGTTTAACTTTCATACAAGTAGAATTTTTGACCAAATAAGATGACCTTATAACAAAATAGTTGCATTTTCAATAAAATAATCAAAATTTTCAGTAAAGGCTAGAATTTTTGACCAATTGAGATGAGTTCTGAACCAAAAATGTAATATTATACTTTACAAACAAAAATAGTTGGACTTTTTTATTGGGTTCTATTAATTCAGTTTGCATGTAAGCAAAAAATCGAGAGAAAGGGGAAAAAGTGTAAGTTTCTTGAAAACAGGCAAAAATTAGAATTCTTTAAAAAATGGGTGAATAGGAAAAAGAGTATGATGTCTGAAATATGAAAGTGATTTTTAAACTTGTTAAGTTATTTAATATTTGATGTTATTTTGTCGACCAGGGTAATTAATTAATTAATTTCTGATGTTAAACATTGTCGATTACTGGTGAAATAATTTTCTGGCGAAACGAGAAAAAATCTGCCTCAGCCCTTGTTAAGTTATTATTGAACTTTATCGTTGCAAGGCCATTTTTCACAAAATGCGCAAACTTTGTTCAAATTTATCATCAGGAAACGTACTAGATATTATCTAAGAAGTTCGTTACGTTACTTTCACTGACCCCCCCCCCCCCTCAAATTAATAAATTAGTTTATGGACAGCCCCTAAGCCATATAATACGTTTTATAATTTGATAGATTTTGAAGAGAGACAATTATAAATTGGAATTATTAATATATATAATATATAAATAATTAGATTTTTAAATGATAACTGAAAAAAACAAACAATTTTTTTCAAATCCCCTGACCTTTCCTTGATTTTCAGAATTTCCCTGACCTACCGCCACACAGTGGGGTGAAATTGGAAAACGAGGTTCAAAATTACATTTAGAACGTAATTATGCACTGATTTTAGATTTTTTTTTTTGAAAAATTCAGAACTAAATTTTTCAGAAAATGGTGAAAGCAGAGTTTTTATTTTTTTGTTTATTTAAGTTTTATGTTAATACAAACAGCGAAAAAAATGTCGATTTTTTTAATTTCATTTTTTATCTTCTAGACAAAATTTTTCTTATACTTTTCGCCGCTTGTATTTAATGCACAGGGGTATAAGAAAGATAAAAAAAATTTTAACTTGCAAAGGTAATTGTTATCAACAAATTGTATTAACAAATGATCGACATTAGGGGTTATTGGTCTTCAAAGTATATTTCTGCTCTGAAATCGCTTGCCTCCATGGTTACGATGTTACGTGGCTGTTGAAATTTAGTATTGAATGTTATTTGTTGATTTTATAAACAAATTATATAAACAAATGCACATTTTGAGCGTTTTTAAGTGAAAAGAAATCGATCTTTCTTCTGACCTTGCTGAAATTATATTGCTAATAACGTTTTCTGAAAAAAATGTTGCCACCCATCAATATTTGTTCATTTTATAAACAAATTATATGAACAAATGCGCATTTTAGGAGTTTTTAAGCGAAAAGAATTCGTTTCTTTCCCCTGACTTGCTGAAATTATATTTTCAATGATGGTTTCTAAAAAAAAATTGATATGCATTATTATTTGCTTATTTTATAAACAAATTATATAAAAAATGAACATTTTAGGCGTTTACCTAATTTGTTTTCAAAATAAAGCAATAGTGAGGCATGATAATATTCCATCTAGGAAATTCATTGTCAACATAGTTGAAACAATAATAAAAGAAAAACGATGTCTTTCTGCCTATAAATATCTGCAATGTACATTTGTTTATATAATTTATTTATAAAATAAACGATTAGCGGTGCTTGACAACATTTTTCGATTGAACATCAATGCATATCAATTTTTCTTAGAAACCATCATTGAAAATATAATTTCAGCAGGGTCAGAGGAGAGAAACGAATTCTTTTCGCTTAAAAACTCCTAAACTGCGCATTTGTTTATAAAATGAACAAATATTGATGGGTGGCAAATTTTGTTTCAGAAAACCTCATTAGCAGTATAATTTCAGCAAGGTCAGAAGAAAGATCGATTTCTTTTCGCTTAACAACGCTCAAAATGTGAATTTGTTTATATAATTTGTTTGAAAAATAAACAAATATTGATGAGTGGCAAAAACTTTTTAAAGAAACATCATTGGCAATATAATTTTAGCAAGCTGAGAAGAAAAAACAATTTCTTTTCGCTTAAAAACACCTAAAATGTGAATTTGTTTATACAATTTGTTTATAAAATAAACAAATAACATTCAATATTAAACTTCAATGGCCACGTATCATCTTAACGATAAAGGCAAGCGTTTTCAGGGCAGAAATATACTTTGAAGACGAATAACCCCTAATGTCGATCATTTGTTAATACAATTTGTTTATAACGATTAACTTTGCAAGTTAACAATTTTTTTATCTTTCTTATACCCCTGTGCATTAAATACAAGTACGAGAAGTATAAGAAAAATTTTTTCTAGAAGATGAAAAATGAAATTTAAAAAATCGACATTTTTTTCGCTGTTTGCATTAACATAAAACTTAAATAAACAAAAAAAAAATCTACTCCCAACATTTTCTGAAAAATTTAGTTCTGAATTAAAAAAAAAAATATATCTAAAATCGGTGCATAATTACGTTCTAAATGTCATTTTGAACCTCGTTTTCTAATTTCACCCCACTGGGCGCCACCCTAAAATTATCTCAGTATTGCAAATAATTTTAAAAGATTCACGATAATTACAATTTAAAAATTTTAATTACCCTGATCGATAAAATAATATCAATCCTATAAATAGGTATAAAACAATTTTGAATTTAAACTATATTATCCTCGAAAGTTATTTAAAGGGCCTCTTATAGAATTCCCCTGACTATGCCTGATTATACAAACTCAAATTAGTTTTTAATTTCCTAATCACTTTGAAGCGAAGATAAACAAAGATGAAACTGACTTTCTCATCACTGACTTTGTCCATTAGCGTTTTACCGGACATATTCGCGTTAATTTTACTCTTCTCTTGGTAGCTGGCAGGTCCAGGTCTCGCTACCGAACAGCACATTGGGTGTAAGTACAGAATTATATATTGTTATTTGAACTCCTGGTAATAAAAGAATAAAAGAAAAAAAAAGAGAGCCGAAAGTTCAAACTCCTCTCAGGAATTTTTTCACTTTCAACCCAAACTTCGTTTCTCTCAGACCAATTTTCGTGTACCAAATGATTTGCGTCACGCAAATTTGCCCCTTCCTTTTCCTCGAGCAATGTTTGACATACTTGACGAGATATAAACGCTACGTGTCAACATTGCAGATCACTCACCAATCCCTGACCACCACACGTCCTTCAATTGCATAAGCTGCATTCCATGCATGTTTCATCCTTCTCTTACCTTCGCATTAAGCCCTTTTCTGTTTACGCTTTTTTTCTTCGTTTCTTTTCCGTGCCTCTTCCCTCTTGGTGTGCTCCTACCCTAGAATCGTGTTCTTCGTGCAAGTTCTGCACACGCTTATGGCACTATCAATTTCACATGCAAATTCTTGGCAAAAAGTGGGGATCACTATAAATAATGATTATCGGCAAATTGCATGGCGGCTCTCGAATTCTTCAGAGTCTTCCCCCTACCCTATTTTCCTTGCTCTATGTGCACCTCTTCTTCTGTAGATGCCCCCTCCCATTTGCTATTTCATTTTGCGAGCCTAGGCAAGACAGAGTGCAGGTGAAGTCGTTACTTGCACGCATTGCCGTGTTTTGCGCGACGAGGAATGGCAATAATCTCGAGGAAAATTGATGCGAGAGAAAAAGGGATTTTTTGCAGAGAAAAAATATGATGATTTGTTCAGCCAATTGCGCCTTTTCCAACGACCGCGTGGAGAAAATTTGCAACATTTGAAGAAGCAAGTCAAGCTTGAAACGAGTTGAACTTTCGATTTCGAGCCTCCCGCGCGTTTTCAAGATTTATGCAAATCCGGAGGCGCGAGAATCTTGCTTTTGCAGTTGGCTGAAATACGAACAACGTATTTCTAGCAGTAAATCAACGGGTTATGCATAGAGAGGGGCTTTCGACTTCCGCACCCCGACATATACACCTTCGGCATTTCAGCGTTACTTTTCACCCATGATTCAGGCCAAGAGCACTCTTCGTATTTTATTAAGTCGCGCTCAAGTCCCACCTTAGGGTCCAATTTCCATAAAATAGTTCCCATCGATTTTTAGATTTTAAACTAGAGCTTTAGAAAAAATTCAGTCTGGTGTAAAAGGGAGTGTTTAGTTCAACTTTAAACCAAGCAGTCGAACTTCGATAACTCGAAACACCAAGGGAAGCAAAAAAAAACTTCGAGTTATCGAAAATTCGACTTATCGGATAATTATTTCTAGACGAACATGCGTGTCGAACATACATTCATTTCGGGACTTACATGAAAACAAAAAAATTTTAACAAAGTAAAATCGTTTAAGCCTTTGAACCATTGACAGCAGAGAAATTCTAAAAAAAATCCACCAAATATAAATAAGAATCACCCTAGTCCACATCTTAAGGGCAATCTGAAAGACCTGGTGTTCGAATCCCAGCGGAGCTGGAGAGCATTTTTGTCACAATTCAAAAAATCAATGTTCAAAAAATATTGATTTTAGACCAGTAGACAAAAAAATTAACATCACAATTTTTAAACCAAGTAGTTGATTTTTTAACCAAGAATCCGAAAAAATGAATTTGAAATGAAATATGTAATAGTTAATACTTCAAACAAACAACATTTTTTATTTTAAATAAAAAACAGTGGAATTCAAACAAAAAAGACGAATTTTCAACAAAATCGTTGAATCCTCAACTAAAGCAGATTAATTTTCTACCACAAAATCGAAGATTCAACAAAATACATGAATTTGTAACCAAATAGTGTAAATTTAAACTAGAAAATATCAAGTTTTCCATTAAAAATATCAATTTTCCAACAGAAATGGAATAGTTACATTTTTAGTTAAAAAAAATAATTCTAAAAAAAAAACGAATTTTCACCGAAATACCTTTTAACGAAATAAACTTTTAATAAAAGAGACGAAGTTTTAACCAAAAGGATGCTTTTTCAACAATCAGAATTAATTTTTTAAAGAAGAAAACGAATGTTCAACAAAATGCATTAATTTTATACCAAGTAGTTGATTTTTCAACTTATGATGGATACATTTACAGACAAAAATAGAATACTTAGATTTTCAGATGAAAAAATGAGTTTTTTGATAAAAGTAGTTTAACTTTCAATCAAATAGTTGAATTTTAACCAAAAAATGATAATTTTTTAACCAAATAGTTAAATTTTTAACCACAGAGATGAATTCCTGACCAGAAATATTACACTGTACTACTAAAAACGATGAATTTTCAAGGAAAGTGTTAAATTTTGATGCTAAAAGAACGAATTAGCTATAAAAAAGTTGAATTTTCAACTTGAAAATATAATTTTTCAACAAAAAAGTTAGTTTTCTGCCAAATAGTTGAATTTTTATTAAGATAGTTTATTTTGTAATCAAATAGTTCAATCCTAAACAAAAAAGTTGATTTTCAACCAAATATTTAAATTTTTAGGCAAAAAAAATGAATTGTATGCAAAACAGTCGAATCTTTAATTCGCAAATATGAATTTTTAACTAAAATGATAAATTTTTAACCATTAAAATGCATTTTTTTTAAAGTAGTTCAACTTTACACCAAGTAGTTGTTTTTTCAACAAAAGAAGATGAATTTTCAATCAAATATGTAATAGTTCATATTCAACACAAAAACAAAAAATTTGTATTTGATATATAAAACAGTGAAATTCAACCAAAAAAGACGAATTTTCAATAAGATAGTTGAATCCTCAACAAAAATAGATTAACATTCAACCAAACAGTTGCATTTTTAAACAAAGTTGGATGAATTTTTAACCAAGACGATTAATTTTCTACCAAAAAAGACGAATTTTCAACAAAATACATGAATTTTCAACCAAATAGTTGAAATTTCAAGTAGAAAAGGTCAGTTTTTCCATTTAACATAGGACTTTTCAACCAAAAATGGAATAAATATATTTTTATTTAAAAAAACGAATTTCCAACGAAATAGTTAAATTTTTAACCAAAGAGATGAAGATTCAATCAACGAAATTAATGTTTAACAAAGTAGTTAGAATTTTTTTTTGATTTTTTGTAAAAAATTTTGACCAAAAAAGATGAATTAAAAAAAAAACTGTTCCATTTTTAACAAAATAATTCAATTTTCAACCAAATAATAAAATTTTTATGCGACGAGATAAATCCCTAACCAACAATATAATAGTAGACATTTCAACGGAATATAGTTAGATTTCCTTATTAGGTTTTATTAATTCAGTTCGCGTTTAAGCGAAAAAATGAGAGAAGAGGAAAAGTTTCTTGAAAACAGGAGGAAAAAAGAAGAATTCTTCAAAAAGAGAAAAAAGAGGGGAATAGTTAATGTTATAAGCCAATTTAATAAACAAATGCCTTATTTACACTACAAGCCCTTCGTTCTTTTATCAAAAATATTACTTTCTACTTAATAGTTAAAATAGTTAGAAATTTGTATGCAAAGCAGTTTAATTTTCAACGCGCAAATATGAGTTTTAAACTAAAATGATTAATCTCCAACAAAAAAAATGAATTTTAATGTTATAAGCCAATTTAATAAACAAATGCCCTTATTCATCAGAAGACTTTGTCAGGGGACAATATTTGCTATTTATTTAGAAAATTTTATAAAAAATACAAATACTGAGTGAAGATTGAAAAAAAAACATGAGAAAGGTATATGAACAAGTTATTTAAAGTTAATTCCGTTGAAAATACGAAATATGACTCTTGAAAATTGACGAAAAGCTGTATTATGTTATAAAATGTATTTAATTAATTAACAAATTATAGGGTCCTTTCTGAGCCAATGACAATAGATTTTGTAAAAAACTCAATCTATTTATTAAAAAGCAGTCAGGATGTAAAGTTTTCGATCAAATTGTTTATAAAATAAAAAAATATTACTTTTTCATAAAGTATCATAAGGCAAATATTTTTCCAAGTTATTTAGAGTTAATTCCGTTGGAAAAAAAACAAATATGCTCGTTGAAAATTGATAAAAATCTTAATTTGTTTATACATTTTTTTAAACAATTAACAATTGTTACCAGGTATTAAAAAATCGTACATATTATTTATTTCTGACAATTTTTTTAGCAATTTTGTTAAAGGAATGAATGAAAATGAAAAAAAAATAAATAAAAAAACGAAATGGCTAAGATATACATTTGTTTATAAATTTGTGTATGACAATAACAGTTACTTTGGATTTTTGAAAATTGGTAACTAAGCATTGTTTCTACGTATATATGAAAAAAATTGAAAAATAAAATATCCCTGTATTTTTTCTCTTGAAGTAGCACTTTCACTCATTAATTTGTTAATATAAAAATGAAAAATAAATTTAAATGTTGTAACCTGCTGAATATTATTTTTAAGGAGTGTCTTTACTAATTACTTATTTCATGATGCTTTACATAAATATAAGTAATTGCAAAAAATGTGTTCGTTTATTTTTAAAAAATGCACTTATTGCTGCGCAGTAAAGTTCCTTTAACACTTATATTTTATAACTGTGAAACATTACCCTCTGCAATTTAGGGCTGCGTCATAGATCCCTGTGGCATTGCGTAATAATGCGACATACTTTTCAATAGAATATATGAATGCGAAACAGATCTATATGCCACTTAGGACTGCGCATTAAAGTACTATGACTCTATTAGATGCGTAGTAATGTCCTATGCAACTCACGGATGCGCAGTAAAGTTCTTGGGCACTTACAGCTGCGAAATAGTGCTCTATGTAATTTGGAGCTGCGCAGTAGATCCCTATGGCATTGCGAAATATTGTACGGTACCATAATACTAATGGATGTGTAGTAAAGTCGTATGGTACTTATGGATGCGCAGTATATGTATATGGGGCTTGTAGCTGCGCTGTGGCTTTATATGGGACTTTATCTGCGCAAAAGGGCCATAAGAAACTTAAGGCTGCGCAGTATAATTTAATGCGTATTTTGATATTGCTCTTCAGTCACGATTCAGTCCAAGAGCGATTCTCGTATTTCACTATATCGCTCTAAGCTCATTCAAAATCTCGATGACGTTATAATTTAACAGGCCCTTAAGTAAAGTGAACATCTCATTATAACATTAATTTACCCTACCTTTGAAAATTCCGAAGCTCATGAAAATGTCAGGAGAGATTTGCGGTTAGAGTTTGCTATTAAAATGTGGCTTGTTCCATTAGGAGTCCCAAATTAAAAAAACGTTTCATCGGCAATTTCGTCGATAAAGATTACAGATGAGCCTGAGATGCAAAATGGGTAGAAAATATATAATAATGCGCTTGATAATTTATGGAGGTAATGGTCGCGGTTATTTCTGGAGTATCGGTACGGAGCGAGTTTAAAAGACGTGGTGGTTTCCAAGAAGTCCATGGTGGACGCGAGACGGCAAGTCTTAACCGCGCTTGCATCGGGGTATCTCGACTGCCGCTATAAAGATAGGCTTTTTCCGAGCAGCTCGAGGTCCGAGCGCATAAAGTCAGCCCGAGCGCACCTGATAGACAACTCCCTGGGTATGTGCAGTGATAATACTCGGTATGCGAGAAACGAGTTGACGCGAAGGGGCCCTCCGAGGCCGCTCGGGAATAAAAAGCTCGTAATCACGACGAAGATCCACTATCGTTTACGACCGTCCGACAAATCGTTCCAGGCCTTCGGCCATCTTGACAAAATCGACCAAGTGTGTGATTAACGACCTTGCATTTAATATTTCAATTCTTGCTATAGTACGATCTTAGATACGAAAATAAAGTACATGTCCCGCGAACCCTATTTATAATCGATTAGTCCCGCTATATCAGGTTTGAATCCAGCCTGTCAAATCTAATCTAATACAAGGTCGCAGAATTGGAAGACCTTGTTTACTCAATTCGTTGAAGCGTAAACGGTAGTTAAATATCAGAACCCCAAGGTTCGCAATAAACGCAGCACGAAGCGATTACGAAATTTTACTTATTAGGAATGGAGTGTCGCGTGAACGTCCTTTTAACATCAATACATATGAATTAATGCAGGAGGTAATTAAAAACAACGCTCACTCAACTGCTCTCAGTAAGCATCAGGTATTGCTTGCTCAGCTAATTGCGCGAGCACCCGTGCGAGTGGCATCTATATAATTAACGCGACCCTGATCGTTATACAGGAACGAATGGTAGCTGATGATGAAATCAGAGGCAAACATCGATTTCTTTGTCGTCGCCTCCTCAGTTCCATATCTTCAATTGCAGTCTTAATTGAAAACTGCAACCTTGTTAATGTCTTACAACTCCCCTTACATTTTTACAAATCTCCCACGTCTTATAAATCTTCTCAAAAGTTATTCATGTCCCGGAAGGAGTCTTTTAGACTGGAGAATTAATTTTACAAGTGGCTATCCTTGCTGTTTATTTTGCGAACGTTGCACTGCTGCACTGCACTTGCAGGAAGGTCAGGACTAACGATCGTTGCTGCACGGTGTCGTGGTGCGATGTCCAGTCGGGGCACGTTCATGGGAACGATGCTTAATGGTTTCCAGACCAGGTGATCGAGTGCCGTCACGTACGAGGTGAATATATGCCAGGACCAGTCCTCCCATTGGTCGATTATCAAAGAAGCAGGTGTCCGTCCCTACGTGAGCAGATTCCCTTGGATTCATTCTAGGTCAAGTTCGAGGTATCCACCAAGTTCTGCGGTTCAAATCGTGGTCCAGATATCTCTCCATCGGCTCCAAAGAGTCTCTCGAGCGTGACTCCTCCTCGAACAGGTTAGGGTTCGCGTGTTACACTCCCTCGAATTTATTTCTTCAATGCAAAATTTCCGGAACATTGTTCACAAATTAACAAATCACCGTTTTGTTTCCTTATTATCCGCAAGTACGCCCGATAAAGAGAGAATGCATTATCGGTTGATTATGGTTAATGAGAGGTTAATGGGAATGTTTTTCAGCGGGTTCCCACACATCGTTAAGATAGACGATATAATATATGCGCGGTAATGCCAGTAACATCGAGTTTCCTTCAGCGTTCGTTAAAAGAATGATTATGTCGAAGGCGAAAGGTGCGGCTGCGTCTTGTGCAAGACCGAGAAGTCGTTGCAGCTACTTAGACATCTCGTAAGACGCAGAGCGACCCGCACCTCGGACATAGTTAACCGAAGAACACGTTTCACAAACCCAGTTGGGCCACGCCTGGAGATATCCTTCTGTTGGACCCCCATTTCTTCTTGACACCAATCTACGAAAACTGATATTAATGACTTGTCCAGAACATGCTAAGATATATGAGCCTCTCACTATCATTTCGTTCCATAAACCTAAAACAATATACCAACTTAAGGAAATCAAAATCGACCCCTTCAAGCTTGGGATGCTCAACACTAGATTCTCGTCATTTTGAAGATCAATATTCGGCTGATAACATGCATTCGATTCACTTGCTTTCATGCAAGAATCTCGATTCCTGAACCCGACTACAAAAAGGCCGGCTTTTACAATCGCGTAAAGGTAAAAGCGATTAACTCCCAGTTCCCACAAAAGCTAGTTGCTTTTCGTAATTCGATTAGTAAGAACTCGATCTATAGTATTAGAGTTTATCGACTGCTTGTTCCGATACCTGGTTCCAGCAATGCACCAGGTCGGAGCTCTATAATCCCGGATAATTCTCGACATCCCGGGGATCCGATGGGTATTCGCCACAGATGTAAATACCCGGGAGGGTTGCGGGAGCCCCTACGGTATTAAATATACGTTCTCCTGTACGGCTCGACAAATTGCTCGCATGAACTAGAATAATTAGCATCGCGCTGCTCGCAACCTCCATGCCCTACGGAGTTCCTTCTCCTCTTTCTATTTCTCCTTTTTGTTCTTTTTCTTCCTTCTCTTCTTTTTCTTCGTCTTTTCTCTTCTCTCTTCTCTTTTCACTATTCCTTTTTCTTCTTCCTCTTCTCTACTTTCCCGTGAGCTCGTACTCGGAACTCGACGCAGAACGCTGCGCCGCTCTCATGTCCTAGGAACGAGAGGATCCTTCTCTCTCATTGTGCTGCTCGACTGGCTGCGTTTAATCAACCAGGCTGACTCGATGTGCCAGCTTGCTAGCTGCTTAAGAATGTAATTTAATATATGCAACCTTACCATGCTCAACGTCATATTTATAGATATTTATTCATAAGCCCTGCGCGCGCACTACTCAGACACTGAAGCAGGTGTGCGTAATGTGAGATAATTGAAATTACCGGACTTCCTCCAGGCCAGAAATTTACTGCCCTTTAGTATCTATTATTAGATGGTTAGCTCGTATCACATTTGTGAGCATCACTCTTCTTTTACAGTTTATTTTGATATCGTTTGGAGAGCCATATCATGAGCAGCTGTGGTTTCTATTGTGAACAACTGCGCAACCATAAATCTTGCGAATCTCTTACTCATCCCTGCGGTCCAGGGACATAGACAAGCAATTCGATATGGCATTAATGATGATCTTTGTATAATCTCAAATGCACGAACTTCCGAATGAATAATTCATGCGGAAGTTCATGCATGGGGGAATTCGCACGAAAACTCAGATAGCTTTGCCACGTTCTACAGAAGAGACGCCATTCTTGTATTCACAATAGCGAGAGATTGGACATCCTTCGAATGACAAGCAAGAGAGCCTTAAGGCCTTGACATTCTTCCCGGAAATTACGGAACTTCGTGGTGGTCCGCAAAGAAATTTCAAATGCACTTCACGATTTGAACCGTTCCGAACATGAGCTGGATTTATTCAATGAGGTGTTCAATTAATTTTCAAAATGAAAGAGCTGCTTTAGAAAATGTAAATTCTTCAGCAAATTGAAGAATATGAATCTTTTAGACTGACTTATACAAATATACAGTTATGTGCATAAAAAGAAGCGGCCGTGGATCCGCGCTTAACAGCACTTCGGTGTTGCGATAATGCGTCGTGTTTATGTTAATCCTCACCAGGGATGCTGGTGCATGATCCTGCTACGTTGCTTCCATTAAGCGACGATCTAGTCTTTACCTCTTTCTCCTTCGCTTCCCTTTTGCTCTCGTATTTCACTTTTTACAGTCCGACTATCAAACTACCCACACTCGATCGACCTTCTCTTCGAGATTATTCTCATCCTGGAAATTATTCAGTTCACGCCTTTTGCTTCCTCAAGATTCAAGATCATTTATCTATTTGGAAATTTATCTCACATCTGCAGAGAACTTCATTTCATATTTATAGTAACATTTTCTTATTTATGCTGAGCTTTATTTCAAGCTGAATTGCAGGATGGATTACCAGAAGCTGGTATAATCTCTTGACCCCACATAGAAACCATATATCACGAATATTGAAGATCATCGAAGCACGATACGTCGGCTTTTTACCAAGAAAATTTTTGAAATCCCATCAGGAGTTCCGTCGCGTGAAGAACCCCGTCGATTTATCATCGCCGTAAATCCACGATCAGAATGAAGAACTTTTGCAAAAGCAAGTCCTGTTTCAAAGCAGCCTTACTTGTTTATTTTTCTGGATCTCAACGGGTGTTCTATCACCTGAGGACTGTTAAAGCTAGTAAACTATTTGCTTTAAAACGTAAAAATCGAGGAAGATTATTGATATTACTTTCTAGATAATTCCGTTACTATAAAGCGGTTAACCTGATTTTGAATGTTTGTAATTGATATAGTAAATATTTTGAGCTTATATAACACTACTGCGCAGCTTTAAGTTCCATAGAACTCTAATTCACAGCTAAAAGTTCCACATGACTCTAGTGCGCAGCCATATAATGTATTGAGATGTAATGCAGCTATAACTGTCACAGAAAGATCTACTGCGCATTGAAGATTGATGATCAAAAAAACTGAGATCGCGCACGGATATTAAAAAAGAAGCTTTTTTTCCTCGAAAAATGAAGCTAGCAAATAATAATTTAAAAAAATGGTTGGGAGGCTAAGAAAACGAAATACAAAAAGTGTCATACACAAGCAGAATTTTCGGCTCTTGACCATTTTGCTGCGAGCTACAAGATTAAAATGTTTAACTGTGTTCAAAAAAATTCTTTACATATATTTCTCAAGAGTTATATTACTTGAAAGACAGGTGGAAGAAGTATCTTAGAAATGTGAGATTGTTTTGCTCGACATTAGGTACTTCTCGTGACGAAGGATCTGAAAATCAGAGCTTCCATCCGGAAGTGATTATGCGAATTACGTGATGATAACCCTTTGGTCTCGGACTAGTAAGTAAATGCTACTGGCAGAGTTCTTTTGGCTCATGGTGATAGTCGAGACTCGATTAAATTACCCACTTGTCCCAGTATGGAGTCCCTTGAACAGGGAACTATACTCCGTTCTAGGAACTCGAGTAAAATTACAGTGTGACTCCTGAGGACCATCCCACCGACGTACGGAAAGCCCCTGAACTCCTTACTTTGCGGACCACCTACTTCTAAGGGATTCTTAACCTCGGAATCACGGGAAGCTACCTTTAAAGGAATGCACTTCCTGAATAAAGATCAGATTCTGAACATGCTCCTCACTATTCTAAAAATGCACACAATCTACTTTGGTTAGGGAATTTAGGGGTAGGAAAATTTGAGATGAAAGAATAAATCTACGAAGTTCCAATCGCGATTCGATAGAGCCTATAAATCGTACATTAAGTAATATACAGGAAGTGGAGTCGTAATTGCAATCATGGTAAGACTTTGTGCATTATGTTAATTACATAGAACGATTTGTAGAAGAGTTCCTGATTTCTAGTGACTACTAATTTACTTACCGTGGCCTCCGGCCGGGCCGGCTTTTTTACTTTTGTCATTAACTCAACGTCCGCTTCACAAAAGATATACGTGCCTGGAAGTGACAAGGTACGCGCCTTGCAACGGCTCATTAGGATCGCTGTATGATTACGTTTATTTATCCGACTGAATATGATCTCGCGATCTCGAGGCCGGCTTGATATGAAGCGATTATGACGCCAGATCGTGACGCACCCTCCTACTCTTCATTATACTTTGTTACTAATCCAATATCATTATAGGAGCATCATCAGAGCATCTGATAGACTCAAAGCTGAACAGAAGAGTTCTGCGCTTGTGCATTATGTACATACGATACCATAAAGCTGCGCAAAAGATTTCTCTTGAATAGTACGTCTTTGATGAAACGTGCTGTTTTTAATTGATTAATTCTATGACATTAATCGGATGACGGAGTGGTTCATTTTCTAGGTATCATTTCGATCGTGATATCGATCTTTGAGATCAGAAGCTCGGGTTTCAAGTAATGCAATAATAATATCGATATCATAGGCTTTATACGCGTGAGCGTTAAATCGATCTCGTTCCAAGAAGGTTTGCGATCGCGCTGGCATAATAGCTGGTGCAGCTGATAGAATAGCGAATGTCCGGCAGCGCATTGTTAGCGCCAAACCACTGCACTTTGTGTTCGCTTTCAAAGGAATGTGCCCAGAGCCGATTCGCTGAGCGAAGGTGTTGTATAACAATGCAGGATCCAGAGTTTGCGAGAGTCCTCGTGACTTGACGCTTCAGGGTACTGAAATAGGATCTTCCTTCAGGAAGGGCGAAAGTATCATGACCTTGTGATCACCCTGTAATAACGTTCACACACGAACCCCTGTCACGAAGACCTTCCAAGTGTTACTAGACACTTCCTGGTTGAAGCCGTTATATCAAACTTTGTATTATTTAAGGGTGTTGACCGCCACTACTATCCGTTCACTTTACGGAGGCCCCTCCAAAACAATTGCACACTTTTGTAATTTACTCGTAAGAAAAAAATCGCATAAAAACTCACCTCATACTATGATGAAGCTTACTTTATTGCGCTTAAGACAAGTCCCCATTTTTTTATCTACAACAATTGGTTTGGAAAATATCCGTCGCGAAAAGATAAAAACCGTGGTTTTCCGCGTCACTCTGTCCTTGCTTGACTTTCGATAAAACTTTCGTAAAAAGTTTGAAAAAAATCATATAGATACTTGCATATTTTGACTATACATACGTGAAAACAAAATTGCAATATATTAATCAAAATTGATGTAAAATGAATTTAAAATTGAAAATATGCCATCTCTGGTAATATACGTAGTAGAGAGTTATATTTTGGCTTAAACTGCTTGGAAAATTTCAACAAATGCAATCGAATAATAATTAGGAATGCTTATCTTGAAACCTATTCATAAATAACAAATAATGCTGGGAGACCGACGAATGGTAGTGTGGGTGTGAGGACACATCGTGATACTGCTCATTGAGAAAAGGTAGCTACTGTACGAAAAGTTGCCATTGGAAATCAAAATATCTTTTTCCTCTTTTCAGAACTTGATGATTGAGCAGACCCCCTGAGGTGACCCTTTAGCTATGGTATCCCATAGCCATAGTCTCCTCACACCCACACTACCATTCGTCGGTCTTCCATGATTATTTGCTTTAATTAATAGGTTTAACGATTGCTATTCCTAATTTCCTAATCGTATATTACGAGAGATAGCATAGTCATGTTCAAATGCATTTTACGTTAATTGCTTTAATATATTGCAATTTTGTTTCCACGTATGTATAGTCAAAATTTGAATGCACCTATATGATTTTTTTTCAAATTTTTTCCATTGTTCAGTTCAAAGATGTCGTCATTGAAAGTCAAGCAATGACAGAGTGACGCGAAAAAACCACGGTTTTCATCTCTTCGCGAAGGATATTTTCCAAACCAATTTTTGTACATAAACAAATGGGGACTTGTCTGAAGCGCAATAAAGTAAGCTTTATCATAGTATAAGCTGTGTTCTTATGCGATTTTTTTACGAGTAAATTATAAAAATGTGCAGCTGTATTGGAGGGGCCTTCGTAAAATGAACGGATAGTAAGCGATACTTGTGGCTCGGGATAACTGCTGCGGCAATATGTGGATGGAGATCATTGCTGCACTAATGTATGGCAGCAGAGAAAGCTGGACAAATCTGTGGCTGCTGGAATAATTTGTAATTGTATTTCGATTACAAATTAGATGCACACCAATATATTGCAATTTGTAGCTGAAGCATTTTGTGCCCCGAGCTGATCGAGCTGTACGATATTATGAAGTAAGGTTAGCTTGCAGAGACGTTACATGCTCTCTTCGTTCCCGATGCCGGAGCGATAATTAAGAACCTCGGGTAATAGTGACATAACTCGAGTGCGCTGATCTTTAGAACCGAGCATCCGACCGTCGTGAAATGAGATAAATACTTTCTCCGCTCCAGTCTCTGGACGGACCGCGACCTTGTCTCGTACACGCCTCTCTTGTTGAGCTACTTTTCGTTTCTTCCGGTGAAACCAATATAACCATTACTTGTAACCACTCCGTCTCCCAGACATTCTTTTTTATCCCCATCATAATTCATACTTTCTCGGTTCCGATGACTTCAGATAAGCTCTTGTATAATAAAATCGTGCGCTAGAGGCTTTATTTACATTTTTTTCTTTTGTATTCGCAGGCGAAAATATTAAATAGCAAAACAGGACTTTAGATGCGCAGTAGGGTTCTAGCGCTATAATAGCTGCGCAGTAGTCTTCTAGCACCCTAACAGCTGCATAATAGTTTTCTAATATTCTTACTACTGCTGCGCACTAGGTTCGACCTCAGGCTAGCTAGTCTTCCATCTATTTTTGCCACTTAAAATGTTTTAACGCTTTTGCAATCTTTTTTTGTAGGATCAGCTAACCAATTTGCACTCTAAAGAGGTTTCTAAATGCAAAAAGATTTTTTAATTCTAAAAAGGTATTGGAATTGCACAAGGAAATAAATAGAAACGACACTAAAAGGTTTGAGATAACGAACAAAGGTCCAGCATGCGGAACTGTGTAAATATGTAAATGCGTCAGTAAACGTTTTCAAGGATACTTGAGACACGGACGACATAAACTTTCAGCAAGTACCTACTCAAAAGACAACTCCCTGATATGTGAAATAAATCAGTATTTTTTCCGAGGAACTAACGTTCTCCAGTATTGTGGTACAACGCCCACAACAAGCTGCTGTGCAGCCGATGCGGCTTTTCAAACGGACAAGCTGTCCATTTGAAATATCCCTCTAGCTTCAATAGGCGCATAATGTCTTTAACTGTCTGACCAAGCCTTGTAAATGTTGAAAACAAATAAGAGAAAAAAATAAAAATTACATATCTTGTATAATGAGACGTTTTAATTTTCTTCAATTAGCACCAAAGATTTATTTAATGTAAATAATCAATCAAAATAAGTTTAAAATTAATAATAGTTTTAATGCTTTCACGATGATTCATTATAATAAATTTATTATTTAAAGCTTTTTCGGGTTTGAATCGTGTGCGAAACTACGAATCTTGCCGACGTCAGCCCTGAAGAAGTGAACTGCAATATTCACGAAACGTCGGCAAGATTCGTAGTTTCGCACAAGATTGATACCCGAAAAAGCTTTAAATTTTGATCTCTTCAAATTAGGTTGAATTTTCATTCTACTACTTTCAGGCAACTTCATAGATTTCAAATCCCAATTTGACATTTCGTGGTTACTTTATTTATATGGACTAAAATGTTTTGATTTTTTATATCAGCTTTCATCGCTCGCTTTTATTGTAAGTCTTGAATGACTTTGAAGTGCTTTTATTATAAATTAAATTGTTCAAGAGAAGCTGACAACTGTACTTCCTTGATATCATTGATTTTTATATAAGGTAAATGAAATTCAGAAAATTGTATTTACTTAACCTAAGGAATAATATTGACAAAATGTTTGCAGGCAAAGGTTCAAAGAAGGAAATTCGTCATAGATGCCAAAGACTATTTTATTTTTAATATGAAAAAGAAGATTGATAAGAGTTGCCAAACTCGAAATACATTTTTCGAAGAGGAAAATAACCTTTTAAAATTATATCATCTTCGTCCAAGAAGGAAATTAATCAAATATATAAGGAGTTCGAGGCCAGCCAAAAGGGTCAAGAGCTCTCGAAATTTGAAATTGCAAATTGGAAAAAATCAGGTGAATAAAATAATCTAATTTATGTCTTTTCTTAATTTGTGTGAAAATTTTTAAGTTATTAAATCAAAATCCTCTTTGAAATTATAGAATTCCTATTCGAGTTTTCACCTACAACCAGAAAGTTCAAATTCAAATCGTTCCTCGATAATCCAAAGTCTCGAATCTTCAAAATCTTCAAACATTTTAACATCCGATGAAGAATCATCAAATATTCGAATAAAGGGAAATAAAACATCAACATCTTTAACCTTGGTCAGAAAATCAAGAAGAAAATTAAAGTTTGAGAGACCTCAGACTTGTCCAGCTTCCTTATGTTTGAAAATAATCGATACAAAATTTCCAAACTTGAACTTAAATAAAAATAAGGAATTAGTGAATTCTGGTAGAAATCAGGCAGAAAATAATCGACAAAGGGCTGGAGTTTCCTTATCAGATGTGGTTTTGAGGAAAAAGAAATCATACGAGTCTGCACATCAATCCATTTCAGATAAGGGTCTCAAACTGAGATTTCCAAGAAAAAGAAGCATAAGAACAACCTTGAAGGATGTCTTATCTTCACCTAAGAGAAAAAGGAGGCTTATCGAAAATTCTAATCAAAACTCAGGAGATGTAGAGGATAATAATTTTATAGACTTGTGTAGTAGAAATCTCGAAATGAGGAATGATGAATTCAGGCAAGAAAAACCAAAAGAGACAATTCAAGATAAGAATATTGAAGAAATGTTGGAAGATAATAATTTTGAACAAAATACGATTAGGGAGTCTAAATCAAATGAAGTTAGCTTCAGTTTGAAGAAATCAACATTAAAAATTGGTGAAGATAAGACGTATGTAAGAAATGTAGAGTGTCCATCCAGTTTTCAAGATGGAGAATTGGTTTTTGACAGAAAACTGAATTTAATGGCAAAATATTTCCAGGATGTTATCAGAGCTTTGCATGAATCAATAATTGTTAAACAGGAGAGGGAAAGTGGGGATTTTAATTTAAAGGGGAACACAATTGATGTGGGGGAAGATAAATTAGATAAAGGAGAAGTTTCTGAAATGCTTGGTAAAATGGAAGAGATTGTGGATGTAGGAACAAATGACGATGCTAAGAAAAATGAGAAGGCCCCTGAACCTGGTGTGGAACGTAAAGTCGATCGATTCAGGAATCTGTTGGAGAAGATTTCCATGCTTCGTGGGGATGTAACGATCTTGCTCGAGGATGCTGAAAAGAATGACAAGACTTTGGAATTCTTTAGGAATTCTAGAAATTTCAGCAGAAGCTCGAATGATGAAGCTCGAAAGGGTTCTGTTAATAGGGAAAATTTAGATGGAAAATTAGTTGGGAATACGATTGTGCCTCAAAATTTGGCAGCAAATTTTCCAAAAGCAATGGCACAAAACATGCCCCAAAATAGGCCTCAAAGTGATCAAACTGTGTCTCAAAATACCCCTCGAAATGAGTATCAAAAGTTGGCTCAACATGTAGCTGAAGACGTGTTCCAAAATACGCCTCCAATAGTGCCTCAAAATTCGCCTCCAACTGAGCCTCACATGCTTCAAAATATATCTCAAAGTGAATATCAAACACTTTTTCAAAACTCGCCTCAAATTGAGCCTCATAATTCAATAAAAAATATATCCCAAAATGTTCCTCTAAATGTTCCTCAAATTGATGCAAAAAATTTGAATCCAAATTTGCACGAAAGTCTAACGAAAATTTTAACTCAACATTCAGCCAAAAACCTTCTGGATTCTAGAAAAGAAGCACAATCGAAATTCGAAAATGAATCTACAATTGATGAAGATGATGTTCAGATTTTGAAAGTCATCAGAAATAATGATAGGTCTAGTATTCTTCAAAGTAAAACTAATCATCTGGATGGGGATTATCATTTCCTATTATCACTGCATCAGCAGATGACAAGAATGCCTCAAGGGAGAAAGTTGAAAATGAGACTCAAAATGCAGCAGCTGTTTTATGAGGAAATTTGTACAATTGATTCAGATTAACTTTTCAATTGATTATTTAATTAGAAGATAATTCTGAATCAGAATTTTTTGAAGCAGATTTACTTTTTACAGAATTTGTAATAACAGGATGTAATAAATTCTAATATTAGCCAAAAATACGGTATAGTCTCAACAACAAATTTTAGACAAAATCGTTCAATTTTCAACCAAGGAAATAAATTGTCAACCAAATATAATATTCTATTCTAGTATATATAATAATATACTACCTCAAAAACGAATTTTCAGTAAAATGCATTAATTTGCAACCTAATAGTTGAATCTTTAACTAAGGAAGATAAATTGTCCAACTAACACGGAGTAGTTAAACTTTCCGTGAAAACAATTAATTTTTAACCAAAGAAATTAATCTTCAATTAAAATGATGAATCTTCAATAGAAAAAATGAGTTTTTAACCAAACAGTTGAATTTTCGAAAATAAATAAATAAATTTTCAACCACAAATATTAATTTTCTATAAAAAAGACAATTTTTCAACAAAATACGTGAATTTTCGACTAAACAGGATAATTTTTCAACCCAAAATGAAATAGTTATATTCACGAAGTTTAAAAAATAAATTTTTAACCGTATAAAAGAATTTTCAACAAAATTGTTAAATTTTGCACCAAAGAAATGAATTGTCCACCAAAAAGATTAATTGTCCACCAAAAAGATTAATTTTTCACCACACACATATTCTACCGCAAAAGCCGAATTTTCAACAAAATACATGGATTTTTAACCAAACAGTTTAATTTTCAAATAGGGAAGATGAATTTTCCATCTAGCACGGAGTAGGTAAATTTTCAGTAAAAATTAATTTTGAAACAAAACAAAAAATTTCAACAGAATAGTTAAATTTTTAACTAAAGAAATGAATTTTCAACTCTAATTATAAATCTTCAATAGAAAAAATAGTTAAATTTTTGACCAAAAAGATGAATTTATAACAAAATACATAAATTTTCAAAGAAAAAAGTTCAATTCTTCACCAAAAATGAAACAGGTATATTTTCAGTTGAAAAAATTCATTTTTGAAAAAAGCGAATTCTCAATAAAACAGGTAAACTTTTAACGAAATAAGTTAATTTTAACAAAATACATGAATTTTCAACGAAAAAAGGTTCATTTTCCATCAAAAATGAAATAGTTAAATTTTTACTTAAAAAGTTCATTTTCAACCAATTAAAAAAGAATTCTAAAAAAAATAGTTACATTTTCAACAAAGCAGTGAATTTTTAACCAAATAGTTCCATTTTCAACTAAGGAAGATGAATTTTCCAGCAAGTACAGAGTAGGTAAATTTTCAGTAAAAGTTAATCTTCAAAAAAATTTTCAACAAAATAGTTAAATTTTCAACCAAAGAAAGGAATTTTCAACTATCATAAGAAATCGTCAATAGAAAAAGTGAGATTTTAACCAAATAGTTCAATTTTTGTCCAAAAAGATGAATTTTTAACAAAACACATAAATTTTGAATGAAAAAAGTTCAATTTTTAACCAAAAATGGAATAGTTAAATTTTTAGTTAAAAAATTAATTTTTAACCAATTTAAAAAGAATTCTCATAAAAATAGTTTGATTATCAAGCAAAAAAATTAATTTTTAACAAAAAACATGAATTTTCAACGAAAAAAGGTCAATTTGCAACAAAAAATGGAAAAGTTATATCTTCAGTTAAAAAAAAATAATATTTGACAGAAAGAAACCAATTTTCAAAAAAACAGGTAAACTTTTAACCAAATAATTTAATTTTAACAAAATACATGAATTTTCAACTAAAAAAATCAATTTTCAACCAAAAATGGAATAATTAAATTTTTAGTTAAAAAATTAACTTTAACCAATTAAAAGCGAATTCTTAACAAAATAGTTGAATTTTCAAAAAAAGGAGGGTTTGGATTGTTCAGACTTAAAATGATAAATCATCAGCCAAAAAAATTAATTTTTGACAAATTAGTTTCACTTTCAACTAAGTAGTTGAATTTTCAACGAAAAACGTAATAGTTGATATTTCAACCAAAAAAAGATTTTAGTTTGAAACCAAAAACAGTTAAATTTAACCAAAGAAAACGAATTTTGAACAAAATAGTTAATATTCTACCATATAGTTATTTTTTCATCCAAAATAGACTAATTTTAAACAAAACAGTAAAATTTTCAACCAAAAAGATTGACTTTTTTGTTTTTAACAAAATTGTTGAATTTTGAACAAAATGGTAAAATCGTATATTCATTTCCTAATTTTATAAATTATATATGAATATCTTTTTTGAGGTCCGCATTTTTATTTAAATAATTAAGTAATTCGATGTTTTTCTTTCTTTTTAAATATTAGAAAAATTCCACACATTTTAGATTTTTGAAATTGAATTGAACATGCGAAATGAGACTGTTTTAGGTGTTTACACTTTGGGCCCTTTGTCAATTTTTCACCCCATATCAATTTTGGGCCCATTGCATATTTTGGGTCCTATATCAATTTTGGGCCCTATTTCTATTTTGGACCCTATGTCAAATTTAGGCCCTATGCCAATTTTGGATCTATGTGAATTTTGGGTCCTATATCGATTTTGGGTCCCATGTCAGTTTTGGGCCCTATGCCCATATTGGTAGAAGACAATTCTTGACCGATTTTTTTTGTTGAGAAAATTAAACATTTAGTTTTGAAGAGATTTATGTGGCCCAATTTTTTACTTTTTGTTCGTTTAAAGATTTATGTTAATAAAAATACCGAAAAAGTCGATTTTTCGGTTTTTCTTTTCTATTTTTGTGGAAACATTTTTCGTATATTCAGCATCGCTGGAAAAGATGCGGAGGGATGTTTGAAAGCGAAAAAAATTATTATCTGGTAAAGTTAAGTATTATAAATAAATAAAATTGAGGAATAGTCTACATTATGGATTTTTCGTTTTCAAAGTACATTTTCGCGTTTGAATTACTTGCTTTTTTCGACAAAATGATACTTGATCACAAAAATTTGCCATCCGATATTTTTTATTAATTTTATTAATAGTTTTTCTGTTAATTTTCCTTAAATGATGTAATCAGTGATGCTTAGTGATGAAAATTTTTTATCCGATATTTTAAAATAATTTTCTAACAAATTCTATAAACAAATGCCTAGTGCTGACGTTACAAGGCAGAGAAAATTCGCCTTTTCTCTTAACTTTTGGAAATTATGTCGCTAATCATGTTTATTCATGAAATTTTGTGATTCGATATTTTTTTTTTGTTAATTTTTGTAAGCCAATTCTATAAAACAAATTCCGAATGTAGACGTTTAAAGTAATTTTCACTCATGAAAATTTGCCATTTGATATTCTTTCTTAATGTTATAAACAGATTTGAGGAAGAAATAGTTGTGGAACTAAAGCGAAAAAGTGAATGTTTTCTGCCTTTATACATCCACACTGGGCATTTGTTTATAAAATTATTCACAAATATCAAATGATAAATTTTCATCACTAGCCATTATTGATTACATCATTTAAGGAAAATTAAGAGAAAAAACTATTTCTTTCTGCCTTCAAACGTCCAAAATGGGCATTTGTTTATATAATTTGTTCATTAAGTTAATAAATAATATCGGATTACAAATTGTCATCACTAAAAATCACTGACAACATAATTTTAATCGAATTAAGAGAAAAAACTATTTCTCTCTACCTTCAAATGTCCACACTGGGCATTTGTTTACATAATTTGTTTATAAAATAATTGGCAAATATCGGATTATAAATTTTATTCATTAAATATCACTGAAAACATAATTTTAACAAAATTAAGAGAAAATACTATTTCTCTCTGCTTTTAAATGTCCACACTGGGCATTTGTTTATAAAATTAATAAAAAATATCGGATTAAACGTTTTCATTATTAAACATTACTGACAACGTAATTTTTACTTGGCATTTTTTTATAAAATTATTAAAGAATATTGGATTATAAATTTTCACCATTAAACATAACTGACAACATAATTTTAACAAGATTAAGAGAAAATTCTATCTATATCTCTCTGTCTTGAAATGGCCACACTGGACATTTGTTTATATAATTTGTTTATAAAATTAATAAAAAACATCAAATGACAAATTTGTATGAACAAATGTCATTTTCTCAATAAAAGCAAGTAATTCAATCGCAGAAATGAACTTTGAAAAATTAATTTAATTTATTTATAACAATTAACTTCACCAGATAATAATTTTTTCGCTTTCAAACATCCCTGCACACCTAGTCCAGCAATGCTGAACATATGAAAAATGTTTTCACGAAAATAAAAAATAAAAAAATCAACTTTTTTCGCTATTTTAATTAACATAAATCTCTGAACAAACAAAAATTAAAAAATCGTGCCACATAAATCTCTTTAAAACTAAATTCTTAATTTAAAAAAAAACAAAGTCGGTAAAGAATTTCCTTCTACAATCAGAAAATCAGGACAACGATAAAAAGTCAGAACATTTGTACATTTGTACAAAATTATTTAAAAAATGCTCACAAGTGCAATTTTCTCCCACGCGTGTGTGGCGATCGTTGCACTTTATAATTAATTCATTTTCATTGAAAAGTATCACAAGCGTTATGGTAATAAGCTGGGTAGATTATCCGTAGTCGTATGTCACTGACCACCTACCACAAGTGGGTTCGAATAATAGATACCGTATTCGCGATTATTACACTGAGAGGATTCGTGAGTGCAGATGGACTAAGCCTTTAAGCGCTGTTGCAGTACAATAGAACCTATGTAACATAACAGGCTCACATGCAGTTTCTGCATTCGCGGATATAAATATACCTACATGTTTACCACATACGTAACCGCGCACATTGAAGCCGTAATAAAATAATAATTCACAGCACGCTCTTACCTCATATATTCCTTCGCTATCAAGATTTGCAGTAGCAACATGAAAGTGCGGAGAAAAATAGTTTATGAGAAATTTGTGACTAATGGGCCGGCGTGGAGAGCTATATTTAGTGGGTGTGATTAGAGTGAAGAGTATGGATCTTACACATGATGACTTTGTGAAGCTCTTCGCCTGTGGTGATTGCTAGAGAGATTGATCAGCGATCTGTCTTGGAACGGTGTTGCGGAACGAACGTGTTATTTAAATAGGCAAACCGGCCCCCCCCCCCAAGTTATGTCACAAATAAGAACACCCTCATCCCCTTTTAGGACAAAATATTTTCTTCGATTCCATTTGATAAACGCCTAAAATAAACACAAAACATAATATTTTATCAGACTAGCCCAAAACGCAAGATCTCAAAACAGGGGAAATAGGGTGATTTTTCATGAAAATAGGAGAATAAATTCATTTGAATAAAATTAATTTATAGGTGCCATATTGAATTCAAAATGAAACGCTTAAGATTTCGAGTAGAAATATATTGATTTTTCAATAAAATAGTTGGATTTCCAACTATAAAAGATTAATTATTTACCGAAAAAGATGATTTTTTAATGAAAGAGTTCAGTTTTCAAAAGCTAAAAAGTCGAATTTTTTAGAAAACAGTTGACTTTCAAACTCGAAAAGATAACAACCAAATAGTTGAACTTTCAAGCAAAAGGGTCGAATTTTTAATCAAATAGTTGAGTTTTCAACCTTCAAAGACGAATTTTCAACTAAAGGGTCGAATTTTCAAACAAAAAATAGTTTAGGTCAACCACAAACGGTTTCATTTTAAACCAAATAGTTGAATCTTCAAGCCAAGAAGAAGAATTTTGTAGGAAAAAAAAAGAATTTTCAGTTCAATAAGACGAATTTTCAACAAAAAAGTTGAATAATAGAAAGAAAAAATATGACTTTTTAAAAAAATAAATAAATGTTGAACAAAATAGTGAAATTTTCAATCTAAAAAGATACACTTTCAACCAAAAAGTTGAATTTTCAACCTACATGAATGAATTTTTAACCAAATGGTCGAATTATTAAACAAAAAAGGTTGAACTTCATCCGAAAACAGTTGCATTTTCAACCAAATAAATGAATTTCCAAGCCAAAAAGACGAATTTTTCAGAAGATATTTCAATTTTCAATCCGAAACTATGAATTTTCTATCCAAAAAGACGTTTAATAAAGCAGTTGAATTTTTAACAAAACCAAAAAGTTAGTTGCATTTTTAACCAAAAAAGATGAAAATTGGACCAAATTTCCAACGAAATAATTACATTTTTAATCAGAGAGATGAATTTTCTACTAAAATTATGAAACTTTAACCAAAAAAATTAATCTGTAACCAAATACTTGAATTTTTAAATCATAAAAATAAATTTTTAACCAAAAATGGAATAGTTCAACTTTCTGTAAAAAAAAATATTTTCAACTAAAAAATATGAATTTTTAATCAAAGGGATTGATTACCTACCAAAAAGGACGAGTTTTTAACAAAAATATATAAAATTCAACAAAATGCTTGAATTTTTACCGAAAAAGATCAGTTTTTAAACAAAAATGAAATAGTTAAACTTTCAGTTAAAAAATTATTTTCAACCAAAAAATACAAATTTTCAAACAAAGGGAACAAAAAAATGAATGATGAATTTTCAATCAAGAAACTTAATTTTCTACCAAAAAGGATGATTTTTCAACAAAATACATGAATTTTCAACCAAATTGTTTAATTTTCAATTAGAAAGATAAATAATTTTCAACAAAAAAAGGAATAGTTTAACTTTCAGTTGAAAAAATTATTTTTAAACAAAAAATTGATTTTTCAAACAAAGAAATGTATTTTCAACTAAAATTATGAACCTTCTCCCAAAAAATGGAATATTTGAAGAAATAGTTGATTTCTCAACAAAAAAGATAAATATTCAACCAAATAGTTAAAGTTTCTACTAAAAAGATCAATTTTCAACCAAAAATTGAACGTTAAATTTTTATTTTCATTTTTCAACCAAAGAGATGAATTTTTAACAAAAAACAGAATTAATTTCTGCCAATAGAGATGAATTTCAAACCAAAAATAATAATATTTTTTCACAATGTACAAACAATCAAACTGTTGCATTTTGATTCGAAAATATAATCTCAAATTGTTCCAAAATTGTAAATCTTCCTTTAAATCTATACAGATTTCCAGCGACAAACTTTAAATTTAACTTAAAATTGTTCAGAAATTTTTAATCTTCTTTGAAAAATCTTTTTGTTGGAAAAAATTCTTGTTTAAAATAATCGATTTTTGTTGAGAAACGTTAGCATAAGCTTATATTGTTTTTAAACTGTGAAACTTCTGTGAAATCTATATCGATATTTTCCATGAACACCGCTAGCTTGACCCACAATCGTACAAAAATGTTTTACAAAATTTCTTCTTTGAAATTTAATGATCTTTTACTAAAAATACCGATTTCCCGTTTACATATCTAAAATTCTAGCATAACCTAAACTTGTTAAAAAAATGTGAATTTTCTTAGAAATTGATTTTTTTTTTCATTTATTTAATTTTTGTTGAAGATAATCTATTTTCTATGATAAACATAAATATAACTTGAAAGTGTTCAAAAATTGAAAATCTTGATCGAACGTAACCAAAAACAACACAAAAACTAGTAAATTGTCAAAAAAAAATTTCATCTTTGAAATTTAAGAATTTTTTAATAAAAATACCATATTCCAGCATTACATTTTCTATGATTTTCTTATCAAAAGGCATTATTTGTAGAATGAATTTTTCAAATTTCAAATTTAAGATATAAAGCAACTTCAATTAATGAAAAGACAATCTGGTTTTCAACAACAATGATTGAAAGATTTTCGAAATATATCATTACAACAATTTTTTAAAATAGGAATCTGAGAATTGATTTTTGTAATTTTTCTTGAAAAATATTGATTTTAGGGAAAAAATTATAAAAATAGAAGAAAATGTAATTCGATAAGATCCACAACTTTTAAGTGAAACATTTTTATCTCAGATCAATATTTTTCGAGATTTTCTCAAAAACTACTTTCTGAAAAAAGTAAAAATGCTATTAACGTTATTTCTATTAATCTTTGTCAAAAATCTTTTTAGAACTTCACAAGTTGAGCGAAAAAAGTAAATTTTTAGATTATTTCTTAATATCTTGAATGGTTTAGAATGTGATGAATAGAAGGAGCTTTAAAATAAACTGTTTCTGTTTACGTACACACTGTTGGCTTCATTGTTAACTGGCCAGTGCCACCCACAACCATCTGTTACTTTCTTTCTATGGACTTGAGTTAAATCACTGTTATGCCTACTACTACTTTTCAAACATAAGTATATGTAGTCAGAGGTACATATTATATTATTCGTTTAAATGTACACGTGTAGGTACGAGTTATATCCGCCATTTGTTCTGGAAGAAATCACACAAGTACTGTATTTTTTGAAAATCTGAAGACTTTTTTAATTTTTAATTAAGTAGTACTAATACGAATACCGGTTTTATTGACAAAATAATTACTAGGAAAATTTTTAATACTGGGAATACTAGTTGTACTCGGAAAACTAGTGCTTGTAACTACTAGGGAAAATATTACTAGTACTTGCAAAATTAATCTTGGTACTAGGGATACTAGAACTAACAGTTGGATCAACTTTTTGAAAATCTGAAGTCTTGTTAAATTTTTAATTGAGTAGTACTAATAGGAATACCGGTTTTATTGAGGAAAGTAATTACTAGGAATATTTTTAATACTGGGAATACTAGCTGTACTCGAAAAACTAGTGGTTGTAACTACTAGGGAAAATATTACTAGTACTTGCAAAATTAATCTTAGGGATACTAGAGCTGACAGTCGGATCAACTTTTTGAAAATCTGAAGTCTTTTTAAAATTTTGTA
>CAKNYM010052241.1:161927-228194 GCA_932195095.1 Andricus curvator
AAAATCTGGAGTCTTTTTAAATTTTTAATTGAGTAGTACTAATAGGATAACCGGTTTTATTGAGGAAAGTAATTACTAGGAATATTTTTAATACTGGGAATACTAGCTGTACTCGGAAAACTAGTTGTTCTTACTACTAGGGAAAATATTACTAGTACTTGCAAAATTAATCTTGTTACAAGGGATACTAGGGCTAATACTCAGATCAATTTTTAAAAAATCTGAAGTCTTTTTAAATTTTTGATTGAGTAGTACTGATAGGAATAATGGTTCTATTGGCGACAGTAATTACTTGCAATATTTTTAATACTGGGAATACTAGCTGTACTTGGAGAACTTGTGGTTGTAACTACTAGGGAAAATATTACTAGTACTATAAAAATTAGTTTTGTTACTAGGGATACTGGAACAAGTAGCCGGATCAATTAATTAGTTGGACCATCATTACTAGTTTAGTTATAGTAGTAGGATCAGTGCTTCTAGGGTTAGTAGGATAACTACTACAAGTTTGCTACAAAATCTCAATTTCAAAATTCCCTGACTCGTTTTTTTATCTTCCCTGATAGTTATAAATTTTGTTTTCATCTATAAAAACAAATATAAACCTTGGAGATTAAAAATGTTAGAGCAAAAAATGTTTGTTTCTAAATGTATTATAAATTAATTAATTTTCAACAAAGAAGATTAATTTTCTACCAAAAAAGTGAATTTTCAACCAAAAAAGTGAATTTTCAACCAAATAAATGAATTTTCAACCAATTAGTTAAGTTTTCAACTGAAAAAGATGAATTTTCAACCAAAAATGAAAGAATTAAAATTTCTGTTAAATAAATTACTTATCAACCGATAAATATGAGTTTAGAACAAAATAGTTGAATTTTCAACCAAAGAGATGATTTTTAAACAAAAAAATTAATTCTCAGAATTGTATTTTCAATCAAGAAAGATTTTTCAGTCAATAAGGAAGAAAAGTTTCATCCGAAATGTTGAAATTTAACGCCAAAATAATTAATATTCTACAAAAAAGATAAATTTTAAAACGAAAAATATACATTTTCCACCAAAATAATTAAATTTTCAACCCAAAAAGACGAGGTTTGAATCAAAGAAAAACTCATATTACAAATGAATAATTTGTAAAACAGAAAATTATAATGCTACCTGTGAGCTCATGTTAGGCAAATGATAATCAAGATGCTACATTATGTACATACTATAACCCTGTAATTAGTTCTACAGAACGGTTGGGCTTAGTTTTTATAAAATAAAATAAAATAAAATAAAAAACAAACTAAAAAATATAAATTTTCCAGCGAAAATGGAATAGTTACATTTTCAGTTAAGAACATTAGTTTTAACCACAAACAAAAACGAAATTTTAACCAAGGAAAATAATTTTAACGAACATGATGAATCTTCAATTAAAAAAATTAACTTTTAAACAAATAGTTGAATTTCTAACCGAAAATCTAAGTCTTATATCGAAAAGAAAAAATAATCAACAATATACATGCATTTTTAAATAAAAAAGAATAATTTTTAACCAAAGAAACGGGTTTTTAACCGAAAAGATGAAGTTTCAACTAAAAAGATTACTTTTCTTACCGAAAAACAAAAATTTTCTACAAAATACATAAATTTTCAACCTAATAGTTGAATTTTTAACTAAAAAAAAACTTTCAACTTAAAATAGAATAGATACGTTTTATTTTAAAAAATATACTTTTTAAGCAAAATGATTAATTTTATTCCAAAAAAGACAAAGGTTCAACTAAAAAAGATACATTTGAAAAAAATTGAATAGTTAAACTTCCAGTTAAAGAAATCAATTTGTAAGAAAAAAAAAGAACTTTCAATAATGTAAATAAATTTTCGGCAAAAAAAAAAAAATTTTTAACCACGAAGATGAATTTTCTACCACGAAAGATAATTTTTAACAAAATACGAAAATTTCAACCAAATATTTGAATTTTTAACAAAAAAAGACGGATTTCGACAAAAAATGAAATCGTTGATATTTCAACCATTTTATCCCAAATGTTGAATTTTCACCCCAAAAAGACGAATTTTCAACAAATCAGTTGATTTTCAACCAAGAAGTATGACTTTTCAACCAAATTGTTGAATCTTCAACAAAATAATAACATTTTCAATCAAATAATAAAACTTTTGACAAAAGATAAATTTCAAAAAAAAAAAATAAATAAATAAAAAAATTACCCGTTTGTAAGACTTATTTGTTATTAATTTAAGGTTTTTCAGATTTTAATTTCCTTCAATGACCGGAATTGCTACAGATATATATATATAACAATTTAAGTGTTCGCAAACAATGAAGATAAACAAATTCAAGATTTTGGCAGCTGAGAGTCTAAGATAGTCAAAATATTAACAAAAATGTATCGATAAATATTTTTATAAACTATTAATCAGGTAATGCGATTTTTTTTGCCTAAAAAGTTTATTAAGGGGTTCTGATAAAAATTCCAGATTTGCTAAAAATGACTGCGATGCGCCTCGGAAATATTTTTGAAAAAAGTTCTAAAAAATCGTCGTTTCATAGACTGGCTTGCCCCATTCCATTTTAGAGCAAAATTTCCAACATCAAAATTAAACTAGACAAAATTCTGAGAAGGTAAATAAAAAAAGAATCTTCTTTCTCTAAAAGGTGCCCAGCTATGACTCTTTAAAGAAACTCAATTTTTTTGAAAAAAGAGGATAAAAAATACTGTTAATAATAACGTTTAACTAGTTACCAATTTGTTACTTATTTACAAAAGTAACTTCGTTATCACTATCATTACTAAAAAAAAATAGTTAAAAGAAACTAGTAATTTCTCATCACTGGAATAGTCTTACTAGGATTACTAGGGTAACCAGTAGAAATAGTCCTACTAGAATTACTGGTGCCGCCAGTACATCTAGTACTAATGTACTTTTTACTAAGATAACTAGTTTTTGCTAGTAGGTCTAGTGCAACTAGAACTACTAGGATCGCCACTAGTACTAGTAAAACTCGACCTTCCAGTTACTAACCCGAAATTACACTAAGTTTACTAGGGTAAATAGAAAAACTACTTTACTAGAAATACTAATTGTTACTACACTGGAACCTGGATTTCAGTAAACTGGATTTGTGCGTTCATAGAATTGATTGTCCTCGGCATTAGGTGATGATGGGAGCAGCGGGGCCGAGAGGGGATGATGTGTTCAGCCAAGCGTGACAAACAGCTCGAGGGCCGCACTCTCACCACGTTAGTTCGATCAGGTTGCATCCTGCCTCGAAATCCAACAGAAATGGTTCGTTTAACCCTGCCTGTTTACGTTCAGGTTCCCTGGATTTGTGTCAAAGGCCATAAACGAAACCGTGCTGAAATCCAGGTTCCAGTGTAGTTGTTATTATGTCTACTGCTTCTATTACTTCCTGAAAACTCGAAAACTTACCGGGATATCCTTCAGGAATGACGATCTCGGGTCCAACCTTGATGTCATGTCTGTAACGGTGCATCAGCAGGGTTGCAGTGACCCTGAGCGACCTCTGCTGTTGTTTGTAGAGCAAAATAGGCCTGCCAGCACCACTTTCAACCCGGACGACTCGCGGGAGCGAAAATCTGTCCAGGAATTCGCGAAGCGGCATAAAACCAACGCCGGAGCTCGCGGCGTCCGCCGTTGCCTCGCGGGAACTTGGCAAGGAATCTTCTCCAGTTCCGGTCGCTTCGCCGCTCGACAGGGTCGAGAATTCGCCGCTTGATGACATGACGGCACTTTTTCGCTTCCTGCGATTCGCTTTAACCGTTTAAACGCCTCTCCGTCAGCTCGTAAAGTCTTCACCAAGGAGGGATACCAACGCTCTCAAGGGTCGCCAGAAGGGTTCACTGGGACACATCCTAACACAAATTTCCTCTTCTTGCAGGTAGACTTTCCACAAACTATCTTCACATTTTTATTTTCATCACGATCTTTGGCGAGGGTTTCGTCATCAGTGAACGTGATGACAGGTATCCTGAAACAGATACAATTATATGTTGATCTTAGATCTTTTCATATTTTGTTTCGGGAACGTCCTTTAATATAGTAAAGATTATTTTTTAAATTTCATACCACCTTCCTCACCATTGTAAGGATTTGTAAGAGTTTTGTAGTCCCCTCCTCTTTCGTACGTGAGATTTTATATTTCTTACTCAATATATCAATTATTTTTACTGTGAACAAGATTCCAACAAATTTCCAGTATTTTGAAAGTATTTGAACAAATTTCAATGGATTTTAAGCTATTTCAAAGAACAGAAAAATATTTCAAAGAATTGCAAAACTTTTACGGAATTTAAGGAGATTTTCAAAGCTTTTTAGGGATTTCATGAGATTTTACCGCATTTAAAAATATTTGAAGAGTTTGAAGAAATTACCTATTACAATTCCAGAGAGAATCTCAATTTTTCAAGGGATTTCACAAGATTTCAAGAGACTTTAAGAAGTTTATTGAGATTTCAAAAGATTTTATATGGAATTTCAAAGGATTCAAGGATTTCAAAGACCAACTTTCGCGGATTACAAAGGATTTTAAAGGATTACAAGGGATTTTAGGAGAATTGAAATTGTTTCAAAAGAAGTCATAGGATATTAAAGGATTTCCAGTGATACCCAAGTATCTTTACAAATTTTGAAGGATGTCAAGGGATTTGAATTATATTTTAAAGATTTGAAGGGATTTGAAGGGCTTTCGAAAGATCTGCGAAGATTTAAAATTATTTTAATAGATTTTTATGGATTTTAAGAGATTTAGAGGGATTTTGTTGATTTCATGGAATTTTAAGGCATTTTAAAGGTTTTTAAGAGATACCAAAGTATTTTCCAAATTTTGAAGGATGTCAGCGGATTTTAATCAGATTTCGAAGATTTGAAGGAATTGGGAGGGATTTCCAGAGATTGTACTGGATTTCAAAGGATGTCAAGAAATATCGAAGGATTTCGGCGGATTTTTATGGATTTTGAGGAATTAAGACCAATTTCCGCGTATTACAAAGGATTTTAAAACATTACGCTTATGCCACGCTGAAAAAACCAGTTCTCGTCAGATCACTGAAGTTAAGCAGCGTTGGCCGCGGTTAGTACTTGGATGGAGGACCATTCGAGAATACTGTGTGCTGTTGGCATATTATGGGTGTGGTGAGCCCAAACTTGTAGTTATTTATAACTACAAAAAAACTATCCACCTAGAAACACTACCCGAATCGGGTAGTGTCACGCCCTACCCTGAAAGGGAAATGGCTTAATGGTATACGAGGAATTTCAAGAGATTTCGAATTGTCACAAATTTTTTACAAAGTATTTTTACAAATTTCAAAGGATGTGGGATTTTGATTAGATTTTAAAGATTTAAAGGGATTTTGAAAGATTTGCAAAGATTGTAATGATTTTAAGGGTTTTTATGGATTTCAAGAGATTTATAACACTTATATACCTATCTACCTCATACCTATATACCTACCTACCTTATACCTATATACCCATATACACACTACTATTTTCCAACCGAGCAAGTCACGCCTACCCCGAAAGGGAAATGGCTTAATGGTATAATAATAATAATAGGGGGGTTTGGATGATTTCACGGGATTTCAAAGGATTTTAAAGGATTTCAAGAGATTCCGAAGGATTTCGACTGATTAATGGGATTAATGACTCTTAATGGGATTTTGAAGATTTTGAGGGATTTCAAAAGATTTCAGGGGATTTCAAAAGATTTGCAAATATTTCAAAGGATTTTAATGGACTTTAAGAAACTTAAAGGGACTTTTAAAGATTTCACGGGATTTCAAAGGATTTTAAGAAATTTCAAAAGATTCCAGAGGATTTCAAAATATTTGAAAAATTTCCAGTGGTTTCAAAGGATTTCAACAGATTTTTAAGGGATTTGAAAGTATTTCAAATTCCTACAAAGTATTTCAAAGAATTACAAAAATTGTACGGAAAATTTAACAGATTTAGGGTATTGCAACAGATTTGAAATTGTTTTACAAGATTTCGAAAGTTTGAAGAAATTACCTAGTACCTAGTACCTAGTACCTAGTACCTAGTACATCAGATTTTAAGATATTTTATGCGAGATTGCAAAGGATTACGACCGATTTTGAGGGATTTTAAGGAATTAAGAACGATTTCCAGAGAGTACAAAGGATTTCCAGAGATTACAAAGGATTTTCAGAGATTACAAAAGATTTTGAATTATTTCAAAAGCAGTCAAAGGATTTCAGAGGTTGTTAAAGGATTTCAAGAGATACCAAAGTATTTTAACAAATATTGAAGGATAGCAGGGGATTTTAATTATATTTCGCAGTTTTCTAAACGATTGGAAGGGATTTCGAAAGATTTTCAAACATTTCAAATGATTTGAATATATTTTTACGGATCTCAAGAAATTAAAAAGGGTTTCGATGATTTAACTTGATTTCAGAAGATTTTGAGTTATTTCAAAGGATTTCAGAAGATTTCATAATATTTTTTTCAAGGGAATTCAGAATATTTCAAGATATTAAAAAACTTTTACTGAATTTAGAAAGATTTTCAAATATATTTAGGGATTTCATGAGATTCTAATGGATTTCAAAGGATTTCCAATAATTACCAAAGTTTTAGGTTATTTCAAATGGTTTTATAAGCTTTCAAGAGTTTGAAGAAATTACCTAGTACAATTTCAGAGATAATCTCAATTTTTGAAAGGGATTTCTGCCCGATTTTATGAGACTTCAAGTAGCTTAATCGGATTTCAAGAGATTTTATACGGGATTTCAAAGGATTTCAAAAATACCAAAGGATTTTGACGGATTTTGGAAAAGTAAGACCAATTTCCGCAGATTACAAAGAATTTCAAAGGATTTTAAGAGATTTTAAGAGATTTTGAATTATTTCAGAAATTACAGGATTTCAAAGGATCTTTTAAACGATTTTAAGAGATACCCAAGTATTTTCACAAATTTTTAAGGACTTTGAAGATTTGAAGGGATTGGAAGGGATTTAGAATAGATTTCAAATATTTATAATGATTTCAAGGGATTTTTACGGATTTTGAGAGATTTAAATGGATTTCGAAAGATTTCAAGGAATTCAAAAAGTGTTTTTAATAATTCCAAAGGATTACAAGAGGTTTCACAGCTTCTACGTTGTTTTAAAAGATTTTCACAGTTTGAAGAAATTACCTAGTAGAATTTCAGAGAAAATCTCAAATTTTCAAGGGATTTCACAAGATTTTATGGATTTTAATCAGATTCCAAGAGATTTTATACGGGATTGCAAAGGATTTCGACAGGTTTTTAGGTATTTCAAGGAATTAATAACGATTTCCGCGAAATCAAAGGATTTCAAGGGATTTTAAGAAATTTCGAATTATTTTCAAAATTTTCACGGGATTTTAGAGTATTTTAAACGATTTCAAGAGATACCGACGTATTTTGATGAATTTTGAAGAAAAGATTTGCAAACATTTTTTATGTTTTTTAAAATTGAAGCTAACTTAATTCTTAAGAGATCCATTGAGGGCCATTTTAAGAATAACTTTTTTTATTTACTTTATTTAAACATGAAGCTGAAAAAATGATAAAATTTGAGAAATCGTTGCTTTAAAAAGACGCAATTGATTAAAAATGATGAATATTAGAGATAAATCGATAAATTAACATTCGTGATGCATAACTTGATAGTTTTTTCATAAATTATTAATTTTTATTAGAAATTGTACTATTATAAACAGTGGTAGGCGATTTTTAAATAGTTTCAGATATTTATTAAGTGATTTTCATTTTCAATGCAATTTAAGGTAATGCACAAACATTAAAAAACGAAAATAAATGTATTAATATAAATAAAAAATTTTGCCATTTCATGATAAATGTGAATGTTATATACAAATTCCCAGTTTGAGCAATTTTTTAGTGTTTGAGGTACTTTTTGTTTAAAACGTGTGTTGTTTGACTTGCCAGTTATGCTTGAGGAAACTATATCTTTATTTCATAACCGCGATTATTGTTACAAAATTCTATAATTAAATGCACAGTTTAAGCATAATTTTAAAGAGTTTCAGGTACCTACTTTTAAACGTGCTTTGTTGGGCTTCCCAATATTACATTAAAACAGTTCGGTGTTATTATATTGCTCAAGATGTGCATTTTTTTATTAAATTTGTTTATAACAATAAAAAATACATTTATTTTTGTTTTTCAATGTTTGCGCATGACTTTCATTTGGATTGAACATGAAAATTAAAAAAAAGGAAAAAACAGGAACTCTCGGGATATAACAATAATTGGGATAGGGTTATTAATTAGATAAATTGATCTTTGTCTTCTACAATCAAGTATTATATCTGCAAATTAATTTTCACCAAAGAATGGCGAATTTGACCACATAAATTTTTATGTTAATCTCTATGTATTTTTATTTTCAGGTAATATGTGAATTTTAATTAATATAAGTTTCTATTACTGATGCTGGTGTTTTTTATATAAATAATACTTGATGAGAAAGTCTAAATTAGCTTCGAAACATGTTGGTTTCTTTAACTATTTATTTTTTAGGTTTATTTGTTTTAAGGTTATATAAACTCAATTTTCCTAAGACTCTTGAAAAAATTAAAAAAGGCTTTTGAAAATTTCAGATATGGAAAATCAAAATTTCAACAAGAAAATCCATCTTTAACCATATGTTTGAATTTTTAAACAAAAAATATGAATTTTCAACAAAAAAAAGTTAATTTTCAACTAAAATGATGAATCGCGAACCAAAAAAAAAAGACTTTTCAGCAAAGTAGTTCAACTTTGAACCACGTAGTTGAATTTTCAACCATAAAATAGGAATTCCTAACGAAAAATACAATAATTGATATTTTAATCCAAAAAATTATTATTTATTCATTTTATTATTTTTATTAATTCATGAAAAATCGAATTTTCAACAAAATAGTTATATTTTCAACTGAAGAGATGAATTTTGAACTAAAATGATGAATTTTTAACAAAGCAGTTTAAATTTTAACATAGAAGTTGAATTTTCAAAAAATAGGATTGAATTAATCCAATGAGACGAGTGAGACGATGAGTTTCTCGAGAAAATTTAAATAGATTTTTGGAGATTTCAGATATGTCAAAAAAGTATCTAGAAAATTTCTAAGAATTTTTTTTATTGAACAGAATTTTACAAAATGCTAGGACAAATTTTAATCAGTTTAAAAGATATTTACGAATCTTTAACGTTCGGAAAAAATTCAGAAAAATATTTTAGAAATTTGCAGAAATCCTTCAAAATTTTAAAATATTTTTGATCTATTCAAAGCATAAAAAATTCCTTAATATCTTTTAAACTGACTTGAATGTTTTCTAAAATTGTCGTAACATTTTTCAGATTACTTTTTTACAATTTCGAATGGTTTTTGAAATTTTTCAAAAACTTTTGAATATTTTTTTTCTTCGAATTTTGCCTAAAATTTGAAGAAAGTTCTGTAAAATTAAAAAAATTTCCTTAAAATCCTCCAGATTTTTTTTTACAATTTCGGAAATATTTTGGGATGTTTCGAAATCTTTTTAAATATTCTCCTAAAATAAATTTTGAAAAATAAAAAATCATTTAAAATTTTCCCATAAATATTAAGAAAATTGATTTATTCTCTTGAAAACTTTAAAAATGCCTAAATAGATTCTAAATTCGTTGTTTTAAATCTTTAAGAATCTACATTTTGTTTCAAATTGGTTGAAATATTTTTAACTTAAAAAATATGTTTGTATCTTTTAAAAACTTCTAAATATCTCCTGAAATTAATCGAATTTTTTCTAAAATTTTGCTTAACAGTCTCCTACATTCTTTTCCGAAATTTTAGAAAATAATTTGGAACATCTTTTAACATAATTCAAAGGTTTCCTAACTTTTTTAAAAATCCTGCGAAAATAAAAAAAATTGCCTCAAAATCAAAGCTTAAATAATAATTACGATATTCCAAGATATTGTGTAAAAAAGTTTACAAATTATAGTGTGGTAGCAAAATGTTAAGAACAGAATTATTTCCCAATATTTAAAAGCATTTACAATTAAAGTATTCTCATTTATTTCTCATTTTTTAAACATTCGGTCAAAAAATTAAGAAGAGAATTATTGCCTTTATTATTAACTAATAATTAACAATTTAAATGTTTTCTCTTAGAAACAAATTTTTAGAGTTGAAATTCCTCATTTGGAAATTGCGATTATGCAAGTAACTAATTTTATTAGATAGGATAGATGTTATTTTTTCGATCAGGGAATGATTAAAATCATTTTTCTTGCTCTTTTTTCTTTTGTTACATATTTGTCTCTATAATGATCCGGAAAGGAGGTACATATTTGCAAATCTAATTTTAATTTGTGTACTTATTTTACGTTCTGATGTTCGTTTACGAAATTAGCAATTTTTAGAAATGTATGATTGTCTGGATTATTACTTCCCCTATTTTGAAAATGTAATAATCTGAATAGATTGGTTCAGAATCAACCAGAAGTTTCTTAATGAACATTATAATTAAGATATTTTTTTTTAAGGACAAAGTCTAACTGTTTCAATTTAGACACTTTTTATCCAACTGACTTAATCACCTGATTCCTGCTCTAATACAGTTAAAATTCTTAAGCATCATTAACTTAATTTACGTGCCGCAAAGGAATTTGTAATCAGTAACACACCAGCCTCAAACCATCCTACCGTAACTGTAGATCCTATTAGATTCAAACTTGTTAGGGAAAAAAATGTTATTAAGACAATTTTACTATCGTCTTAAATATTGATAATTACATCTTCGGTGATGATCTTCTTCTTTTTATTAAAGCCCTAATAGTGGGAAAAATGTTTACAAGAAAGAACAACATTTCTACAACTGTAATTTTCTGTTACAACATGTACTTTTTTGTAAAAAAATGTACGAAATTCTAAAAAAATACAATTAAATACAAATAGCTAAATTTTTCTTGTATTTTCTTGGATGAAAATGAAAAAATCAACAATAAATTATAAGTTTCTACAATTCAAAAATTGGTATAACTTTTTACTAATATTTTTGTTACTTTGTTGTAAAAATCTACAAAGTATTACAGAAAACTATAGGATTTTACATTTTTTTTTTAATTCAGGTGTTTGGCGTCATAAAAACACTTTTAATTTTATGTAAATTAATGTAGAAAATAAAAAATCTTTACAAAACATACTAGATTTCACCAAAGTTAATGGAATATCCATAAATCCATATATAGTTAAAAGTTTGTCATAAGGACAACCGCAGGATTTCGCCGGGAGCGGGTGCTAATCTGAAAAATTGCACCCGCTCCCAGCGAAATCGCGGTAAAATTTCAGCTGTAACCACGTCTCACGACCGTGAGATAGGTGGTTACAGTCTGCCACGAACTCAATACGATGGTCCGGCAAAAGTCTCGTGCACCCTGAGGACACGGAGCGACCCAAGGACGACCGCCTTCTGCATTTTCCCCGCAAGTGTCTCAGCATTTTTTTGACACGCAGGGATGCTTTTCAGGCTATTAACCAGTGAAACCTTGGCAACTCCAAGAGCGCCGATGATCAAGACGATTAGCTTAACAGAATATTCCGGGTATAACCGTCGCAACTCCCTTATAAGGTCTTTATACCTGTCTTTCTTTTCTTTCTCCTTGGCTGTGACGTTTTTGTCAGCTGGTGCCGAAAATTCGATAACGAACATGGTTCGTTTCTCGAAGTCAAGGAGAACTATGTCAGGCCTCGAGTGCGCAACAGAAACAATTGTCGAGAATATGAAGTTCCAGTATATGCGGCACCTCTCATTTTCGACAATTGACTCTATTTCTCTAGGAGCGTTTAGCGGAGAGGTATTTGGGCTAATGCCATAAGAGTGACAGAGATGGTAATAAAGCACTCTTAGTGCCGCATTGTGCCTTTGGATGCAGGTCGTTCCCGCATGAGTTGGACAACTAGATAGTATGTGTCCTAGATGCTCGGGGTGTGCATGACACGCTCTGCAACTATCATCGGGAATGTCTTGGCTCAAAATGTGGCGACGGTATGCTAGAGTGGAAATGACACCGTCTTGACATGCCAAAATGAAGCCCTCCGTGCCCGACTTCAATCCGGGTGATCTAAGGAGAGCAAACGTTAGCTCATACGACATCGACTGATCTTCCACATTTCTGTGGAAAATGCCGTGCATCCTCTTGTCGAGGAGCTGTTCTTGGAAGTTTTTCTCCTGTGCTTTCTTAATCCGGGCCTTCAGGAGTGAGTATTCAAGATGGATAAGATTTGATGCATTTTGCTCACCCCTAATATTGAAGTCAAGGCCGAGTGTTTCAGCAGCCTCCTCCGCTGCTTTGTACAGAAACGCCCCTTTTCCCACTTCTTCGTGTTTCCTGACCATTTTAAGAAGAGGGTCTTGCCCATTTGCAACTATATGTGCTGTACCCAGAATGAGTCTGTTGTGAAGACATTCAAGATTCAGTATTCCGCGACCACCTAGGCGGCGTGAGATGTAAAGTCGCGGAACAGAAGACTTAAGGTGCATGCTCTTGTTCATGTGCAAAACCTTTCGCGTCCCGATATCAAGGGATCTGAGCTCGTCCTTCGTCCATGGAACCACTCCAAATGAATAGAGTACTACCGGGACGGCAAGCATGTTCGTTGCAGATACTTTCTTTCTCGCCGACAGTTCGGAAGACCAAATCTGCCGGATGAGACGTTTGTATCTGCATCGGAGAGTATCCTTTATGGATGTCGCGTCCTGAATGCAGCTCTGTGGCACGCCCAGGTATGTATAGGTCTCTCCAGCGCAAAGGTGTCGTATAGCGCTTCTGTCAACGAGCTCAGGATCTTCGGGGATGCCATTAAGTTTTCCTTTCTTCAAATTAACCTTGGCGCATTTGTCTAACCCGAATTCCATTCCAATCTCTTGAGTGTACTCTTTGACAATTTTCAGAGCTAGATGTAGTTTCTCTTGATTCCTAGCATAGATCTTAAGATCATCCATGTAAAATACATGAGTGACCTTATGCAATAATGTGAGGCAAAAGAGGAGAGGGCTCATGGTGTCGCCCTGAAATACACCTCTCTGAAAGGTGATACTGTTAGTGATCACACGATGTTTTCCAGATGAGATAGTAAATCTGGTTTTCCAAAGCGGCATTAATGTCTCTATGCACCTCACGATGTGTGGATGAACCTTTAGGCTTTCCAACAGACAGATGATAAGTCTATGGGAGGTTGAATCGAAAGCTTTCCGGTAATCAATCCAGGCCATCGATAGAAATCGCTGATAGTATGCTGCGTCTTTACAGACACATCTATCGATGAGCAGGTTCTCCCGACATCCTGCTACGCCTTTCTTTGAGCCACGTTGTCCATACATCTCTCGCCATACAGGTCCAATTGTCCGAACAATCCTATCATTTAGGATAGCTGTGAAGATCTTATACAGTGTGTTCAGACAAGTTATTGGCCTGTAATTCTTAGGGTCAGCTAAGTTGCCCGTCTTCGGCAGGAGCACTGTGCGCCCTTCCACCAACCACCCCGGAATAGGCTCTTCCGACTTTAGATATGAGGTAAAAATTCGGGCCAGATGCTGGTGGGCTGAAGGAAACTTCTTCCACCAGAAGGTCTTGATGCCATCTGGTCCCGGAGCGGAATAGTTCTTCATGCTTCTTAATACGTTTTTTACCTCCTCGGTAGTGATAGGTGGCATTCCTCCTCAGCTGTGATGAGGGCATTGCACAGCTCCTTGAAGCTGTTTATGTTCTTTGAGCCTTCTTTACGTGGATGTTGGACTTCGTAGACTTCTCTCCAAAATGCTTCGACCTCCTCTGGTTTGGGCGGATGGTCGACAGAAACTGGAGGGTCTTGGAAGAGTCGAGATGGGTCAGACGAAAACTGTTGATTTTCTCTGACCCACCTCTCTCTCCGCTCTAGACTTCTCCTAGCGTCAGATAGTACTCGTATTCTGTCAACAATATGCTGCCTGATGGTCAGTAGCTTTGACTTGTTGATTGTGTGATGACGGATCCGCAGTTCGCGCGTGAACTGTCGAACCTTGGCAGTGAAAGTCCTGCCAGATGTTATGTAGTCAATTACACACTGAATGCGGGACGCGTACTGTCTTGCCCAGCCTATCTTTGTGCTAAGTTGATGCATTCGTCTTTTGGTCTTATGATCAACCGTTGGTTTTGTTTTACGGTTTGCATCTGCCAAAGTTCTCGCTGCATTGTACACACTACAATTGATAGTCCAGAGGTCGGATTCTTCGGAAAAATCTCCACGAAGCTCATCATCCAGTTCAGTCAGATCTTTGGGCTTGGGAGGAACCTGAATGTTGATGTTTCTCCGGGGCTTGAAGCATCGTTCTCCCTCTATTGGATGCCTGTTCGAGGCTGGTCTCAGTGTCGCCTCTCTTTCTCTGTTGCCGGCTTGTTCTGGCTGCGGTTGTGTAGGCGCTCCGCTTATATAACCCCTTTTCCGGAGGTCCTCGGCACGGTTTCGCAGACGTTTTTGCGAAAAATCCGAGAGCTCTGGGTGTTTCTCGCACCACAGAGCATGCAGTCGCGCCATGTAACCTTTTCGTTCAGGGGCCATACTGGTATCATAGCACTCCAGCAGGTCGTCCCTGAGTCGATCCGTCCACTCAAAAGTAACGAGATTCCGCCGGTCAATCGCATTGACTCCGTCTTGATTGGCTCCCCCAACTCTAGGGTAGTCGGCATTGTTGTCCGACCCATTGTCGGGAGCCCTGCGCGTTCGATTGTTTTGAACCGCACTTCCTACAACTATGTTTGGTGTTGTCATTGTTGTTCCCACGAACAGCTAGGGAAAAGGGTTAGTCCATCCTTGTAGAGCCCCGCGTGCAAGGATAAGGCTGATACTCTGAAAGGTCGCCTGGTATCCCAGAGTCACCGTTTGAGACACCTCACCCAGGTGCCATTCAGCTTTCGGCACGGTTGTTACACCTCCGCTGAGGGGTTATTCCTTCGGGACCATCCCTGGACAATTGTCCGCGACTGCTTATTAATTATTGTCACCATATTCAGCAGAAACCCTTGGCACAGGGACCCTCTATCCGCAACCCGAGGACGCGTCCGGTGGCTTTGTCATAGGCCCTTCGGTTCGAATCCCAAGGAATCAAAACCGAATACCGAATATATATATATATATATATATATATATATATATATAATAATCCATAATCCATAATAATAATAATAATAATAATAATCCATATATCGAATAATCCATAATCGAACTCTAATCGCGCGCTGCGCGCTGTGCGCGGGTCTGTTGATTCTCGCGCTTCGCGCTCGATAATATATTTACCTCGCGCTACGCGCTCGGTATTTGTACTTCCCCCAAATTTGTGCACAGACCTTTTAAAGCTAAAGGTCAAAGCATCGACAACTGTATTTTGATGATTGTGAATTCTCTTTTGTTAAAACTCCTTCGGCTTTCACAAACACAGACTTATCACGTATCTCTTGCTTCGCACTCAATTTAGTCCAAAATGCGAACTTTTCTACATTATGTTCAACACTGTTATATCACATTTTTTATTATATTTATTTCAATACTTTGGCCTGGGATTGCTTATTCAGATATTGCAAAATAAAGTTCAAATGTTATTTATCATGATGAATTTAATATTTGTTCTTTATTTTGCATTGAATTTTATCCTCAAGTACCCTGGAAATTTATATCATTTCAATAAATGTATATTATTACAATTCATAATATACATTAGTAATAAAACATATTTTCATTGTCTTGTTTTTATAATTGAAAAAAGTGAACATTCCATTAAAAAAAACAATTTTGTTTTCAACATTTTATTGCAACTTGCGTCGTTTTTCCACAAAGTTAATTTTTTTATTTCTAATGTATTCTTTTAACAAAAGTTTGGAACAAAATTGTAGATCTTTTTTTATTGAACAACTTTTGCCTATTCATTTTTTTTCGTCCCTTGTGTCATTTTTGCAAAAATTTAATTTCTTTATTTTTAGTCTTATTTTTTACGATTAAAAGTGAAACATCTCATCCCATCTAAAAATGAATAATAACAAATTTGTAGATCCTTTCTGGGTGAACAACTTTGTCTGTTAATTTTTTTTCGTACCATGTGTGTCGTTTTTCAAAATTTTTTATTTTTATTTTCAATGTTATTTTTTACGATTAAAATAAAAACTACGCGTCCTATCAAAAAATTATTGAAGACAAATTTGTAGCTCGCTTTTGGGTGAGCAACTTTTCTATTCATTTTTTTCTTAGGTTGTGTCGTTTGTCCAAAATTTTATTATATTTTACGATTAAAACAAAAACTATGCCTTCATTCAAAAAAATGATTAATAACAAATTTATAGATCTTTCTGGCGTGTACAACTTTCATCTCTTAATTTTTTTTTCGTACCTTGCATCGGTTTTCCAAAAGTTTTATTTTTTTATTTTTAATGTTATTTTTCACGATTACAATGAAAACTACGCATCCTATCAAAAATGATTGATAACAAATTTGTAGCTCTTTATTTGGGTGAATAACTTGTGACTAATTTTTTTTCGTAGCTTGTGTCGTTTATCCAAAAATTTAATGTTTTTATTTTTTTTTTATTTTTGACATGCATAATTTTTATCTTTTCATCTTTTTTCGCATCTTGTATAGTTTAGCCGCTAAATGGAATTTTTGATTTTCCATAATTATTTGTGCAATCAAAATTTGAATCTTCGATTTTTCAAGAAAATTCAAAAGGTTGTTATGATAATCTTGTAGGGCTTTCAAAAAGCAACGTTTTTCTTTTCTACAATCTTTTTCATATTGCGTGTTGTTTGGCATAAAATGTTCATTTTCTTTTTTTTCTTTATTTTGAAAATGCTATAACTCTGATAATTTTCTCTTTATCGAAGAAAGTCGTTATGATAAATTATTCGAGTTTCCGAGTACTAGACTCTGGTAACTAATATTATTATAGCCTAACTGAGGACACAAGTATTTCATTTTATTTACGAAGTTGTTTAAAAATATTTTTTAACGCTTTGGTCCTCTAAAATGGATCCGCCAAATGATTTTTTTAAATTTTAACTCCATATTCGGAAACAGCGCCCTAGGAAACCCGTTGATACCACGTTTCAAGGATATCCAATAATTTTTTGAAATACTCGTCCGAAATATTGAATCAGCTATTTTATTTTTTGAAATTCTGACGTCAGATTCGGAATCAGTGCCCTCGAAAACCATATATGGGTGTTCTTAGATTTAATTGTGGTACATTTTGATGTGTTTTCCGACTTTTGGGGACAGAACCGGGTCTCCTGGCCCACTGTGTAATCTAGAAAGTTTGCAATATTTTTTAAAGCAATAATTATTGCCAAGAAGGTTTAGTGCTCGAGTTATGGACGTAAATTCGCGTATTTTTTTACGGGAATTTCAAATCGAATTTCTGTTATTTCCCTTTAAATATTTATATTAATATTTTTTTTATCATTAACACACATTATTTCATTCAAACATGTTACGTATGCTTCAAGGTTCTTGAACTTGTACAAACATCGTTTAGAATGTTGCGAAATCTGTACATTATATATCATATAAGATACCTACGTATACCTAAATTCAGAATTTTATTGAATTTTATAGTTCACTCGAAGCCAGAAGATTAACTAAAAAAGTCGATTTCTATATTCCCTTAAAACTAATTAGTTTCATTCTGGGTTTGTTCAGTTCCTTACCAAAATGGGCAAACAATCTTATATGATTCTTCTGATGGTTTTTTTGGTTTTGGCGCAAGGAGTAATGGTTTTATCTGAGGAAAGTATAGGTAAGTGACATTATATCCTCCACTTTAGAGAAAAAAAGTTCGTCCATATGTTATACAAAATTCTCGCAATAATTCATACGTGGCGTACCAAAAGATCATATAAACGCAATTTTGACGATTTCTAGGGACGGAGAAAAAACTGACTGAAAACCTCATTTTTAATTAAAAGAAGTCAATGATCCCAGTTTTGAAAAAATTGTGTTTATGGCCTTTTTGAATGTGACCCTTTAGTAGAGATAAAAAAAATCTTTTTTACAAAAAAAGGGCCGATCGAAATATTTTTTTGTAAAAAAATGTATTGGTGATATGAATTATTTAAGGTTGAGTCATAGCGCCTAAAATTAAAAATCCCTTTCAATACAATCGAAGTTGAATTTGAAGTGAGTGGAATAGTCCAAGCGGTACATTGAAGATACTGAAAATTTTGCTCTAATTGTTACAAAAGCATGAAAGTTAGTGCGAAGGATCCTTTTGGCCTAGACCACTTTGTAGAAGGGTTGCCAAAATTTTTTGTTTAATAGCAAAAAAGGCTCGACATTTTTGTTTTCGAATTTCTTGAATTTTTTAACTAATCAAGATAAAACTTATTCTTTTTTATTCTAGTGAGGCATTTTACACTGAAAATAACAAATTTACATTTTTCCAAAAATGCGCGAGATCAAAGATAAGTTCTCGTAGAAAATCTGTTTCCCTTTGAACACTTAACAAAAGTTTCCTTCACTACTTTACAGTATCTCTACTATTTCAAATATATATGCATATTGCGTATCTTGCATATTTTTCGAAAAAATTACTATTTTTGCTTTCCGTCTTTTCAAATGTGGCGCATTCCTTTCGAAAAGAAAAAATGAGTCGTCGATTTCTTTTTTGATATTGTATAGTGTTTGTGGTACTAAATAATGTGTTTTAAGGGGTTTGCAAAATTTTCAGTATTTTGGCAAATATCAAAACTGAAAATTGGACCGTATTTTAACCATTTTTAACTTCGCTATTATTTATCGGGCGAGAAAAATACTTATATACAAATGTACGCAGAAAGTGTTAAAATTACAGACAATTAAAAAAAATCGAAATATCAATTTTTATATTGTTTATTCAACAAACAATTTTTAATTGTTATTTTTTCGACGCTAGAAACACTGCGAAACGAAAAACGAAATAAAGAAATGTAATGTTTGAAGTATCCTTAAGTTAACCCATTAGTCCTCAGCATTGCGTAAACGACACATTTGTTAAATTATTTAAAAAAAATTGTATTGAATGAAATGACTTTTGTTTGTTGCTACAATTTATTTCCAACAGAACAAGAACTATGTTTTTTATGAAATACGTCGATATAATTAAAAAGTTTATTTTTTGCATGAACTATGCGAAGCTTGGGATTTCCTCTACTATATTTTCGCCAAATCCAATTTCCAAAATCCAATTTTTTCCAAATAACTGTTTAATTTTTATTTATTTATCATAATTGTACAATTTTTGTATTATCTTAGAACCTTTCAAGATCCTTAAAAACTTCAAAATTTCATTTAAAAACTTTCAAATGTCTCCTCAACTTACTATCAAAATTCAACATTTTCACTTACAAATAAAAATATTTTTAACCAGAACAATTAAAATTAACATTGTAACGTTCAAAGTTTAAGTTTAACTCTCCGAAGTGTTAAGAATTCAAGGCTTTATGTTTCAAGCAATTCAGTTTTAAATTGTTTAGTTGTGAAAATTTAATTTATAATTGTTCATTTTAAATAAACAGTCAAAAATTGCTGGCTATTAAAGAATTGTTCTTTTTCTTGGTTAAAAATTTTCAAATTGAATTCATTAGAAATGGTATGTTTTAGATTGAAACAACAGTTAGTTTATAAAGTTTCAATCGGAAGTTTACATTTCATTAACTACTAAGGCTTTCAAAATTGAAACAGTTCAATTTTTAACGTCAAAATCTGTATATTGTTTAATTTTAGCAGATTCAGAATCGCCCTATAAAATCAATCAATTATTGTTCAATTTCGAATACACGAAGTACAGTTCAATTTTAAAATTTATTAATTAATTTATATTTACAGTTGATCAACTTGAAGCGTTTTTTGTCAAAAAATTTCAAAAAATATTAATCTTTTATTGTGTAAGTCTTCAAAACTGCATTTTAAAATTCTTCTGATTGAAAATGTACCCTTAAGAATGAAGATCTAAAATGGAAAATTTCGATGGTAAAATATTTTAGAATTACACATTGTAAACTGAATGATTTCATAATTGAAAAAGTTAACAATTCAAATTAGCATTAAAAAAAGTCGAAATCAAACTTATTTTAAATTGCATTATATATCTTTTGATATGAAATTTGTAATATTTCAAGAGATTGGATAGATTTTTCTTCTAAAAACTTATATAAATCCCAGTCAAAAATAAATTCACTGTTATTTCCCGGTCTCAAAAAATTCCCTGTCATTTCTCGGTTAACTGGTCCAGCGGCCACCCTGAATTATGATATTTCAGAATATAATTATGCTTCTCGAATGATAATACGTGTTTCGTGCTTCCTAGCTTAACAAATTTTCTTCAAAGAAACAATTAAAATAATATGTAGTTCAATAATTCTGACATTGAAGGCTTTTAATTGAATTTCTATTCAATACATTAAACACATTTTAATGTTTTTAAAACTATTGCTAAATTTCAAAATAGTAACCTTTTTCCGAAGTTTTTTTACTTCTTTTCAAAGGTATTTTGGACTTTTACGCTATTAGTTTTTTTAAAAATTAAATTAATTTTTCCATTTTTAAAACGCACTATCTTCTGATTTTTTAACCTTATTTTTTTTTTATTCATGCAATTATTAGCTGATTTTCTCATTTCTTCATTTTCCGGTGTCAGCTTGAACTTTTGGTAACATAAAGGCAAACTATTCACAATAAAATTATGCCTCTTGCATCCATGAGAGAATTCGAGACCTTGATTGGCTGCAAGAATTACATAGTTGGGAATCTACATTGGCAAGAGTGACCGTGCCAGTGTTGGGAATACAGTGCAAAATTTATATACGTTACGAGAGTATCTGTACGTAACTACATGATATAAAATGGGCGTAAAATTTGACAAGTAGATGCTGAGATTTAATGCCTTCTCTAGAACCGTATTCAATGAGGAAATTCGCTTTCCAGTATCGTATATAGTAAACTTCAATTATCTTATTTAAAAAATTCGAGTCTGGGATTTTGGGGGATGGGGAGGCAAGCCGCCGTGCCCCCCCCCCCCTCCTATGAATTCGCGCCAGATGATATTTGACAAAGTGTTTATATTTTTTCATGCCGTCAATACGTCTTCAATGTATATCGTTATAGATCAGTTCTGTGTGATTATTAATGATAAATGGTAATAAGGATTAATGAAGTGCAGTTTTAGAAAAAATTGAACTGAAGTAAGTAAATTAAACAATTTATTTATAAAGTATGTAATATTTTATTCACTTAGTAAACCTTTTTCTCAAGTAATTTTCTTTGTTATAGTGATGTCTTGCTAAAACAAAAGACCTCTGTCAACTGCGGAGATCTTGGCTATATTGGAGGAGGATGAAGATTTATTGCATACTGATACTTTTGATTCCGTGTACATTCCACCGCGTTTAGACGAACTTACAAAGAAGAGCTCGATGACGACATATGCGAGAACGGGGGGGATTTACCAGATGGCGCGGGGATATATGACGTACATGCAAGTTTACCTGATACTTCTGAAGACTTAGATAATCAGTCTTTACCATAAATTCCGAAAAACCAAAGGTATGTACAAAAAATATAGAAAATAAGTCAAATATAACTCTTTCGAAGTGGAGAAAAGAGAGCCCAATATATACAACAAAACCACAGAATGAAAAGAAAAATAATTTGGAACAAATTGAAAATGGAATTGGCGGTAAAACCCATTTCGAAATTTTTTCATTATACTTCAGTGACGATGTGTGGGAGAAAATAATTTCTTATTCAAAAAAATATGCTCACGAAAATAATCGGCATTCATTTGAGATTGTTGAAAGATGAGGACAAAGGAGTAATGTTAATTAGAAACTGTATGAGTAGGAACAGATTCGATTCATTGAAGCAAAACATACATTAATCACAACGACCAACTTGATAAAAGTGACAGATTTCGAAAAATATTACCTATTTTTGATTTGATGGATGAAAAGGACATGCAGTTTGGAGTATTTTCTCGTAATCTGTCTATCGATGAGAAAATGGTTTTTTGGACGACATAGTTGTAAGATGTACATAAAGGGACCAATCAGGTTTGGCTTCGAACGATGATGTCTATGTAGTTCTAATGGTTACTTGTACAAATTCATACCTAACGATGGAAAAACAACCACTTATGAAAACGAACTGGGACTGGGAGAAAACGTTGTACTGGAACTATTGTCAGTTGTTCAGCAACGATATATTCATTCGCGTATTTTTTTACAACTTATTCTCTTCTTACAAGTTATTCTGTTTTCTGAAAGAAAATGATTTTTACGCTACTGAGACAATTCGTGAAAACCGTACGTGCAATAGCACAATGGAGACTGTGAAAAACATAAAGAAAAAAGATCGTGGTACTTATGATTTTTCCTTTGACAATGAATAAACAATTTTGTTAGTTAGATGAAACAACAATTCTGTGGTGCCATTTGCAACCAATAACTGCAGTATCAAATATCTAGCAAGCGCAAAAAGGTACAACAGGAACGAAAAAATAGATTCAGATGACATTCAAGGTGAAGATACAACGGGACAAAGTGACCAAGTGAACTTTCATTTAAGGCCAAATTATGGACGACCATCCAAAAGAATTTCCATCCATGGAAATTCGATTTGATAATGTTTATATATACATATACATATGTGATAAGTGCCAGGTACATCTTCACACAAACTGGTTTGAACTATTCCACACTAAGTAATAATTATTGTTTTGCAAAAATCCCTACGTTACGTATACGCAACATTTTGTTATAAAAAAATGAAAACATGTAATCTTTTGAACTGGATAAACAGTTATTTGAATATATCTTTAGTTATAAAATGCAGAAAAAAAATAAAATTAGTTTCATTTTTCTAACCTTGGAAACTAATAGATTAACCCGGAAGTAGCAAAATGTGTTTTTTGATATTTTTGAAAAAAATCCTACAGTTTTTCGGTCGCAAAAATAGGTATTCTCGGAAATTCAAGTGTCCCATTTTGTTTAAATAAGGTTGTTTTGCAGTTTTAGATCAAATAATTTTTTAATGCATATTTTTAATCTAAACACAAGGTGCGTTCTAGATTTTTTTTTCTGTTGAGTCATTCAACAGAAAAAAATTATTGAAAATTGAAGGCGGGAAAACACTTATTCAAGTTAGTGTCACGTGACAGAGTTTCTCATGATTATCAATGTGACGATGTGGCTTTGATGGAAACTAAAGAAACTTATGATAAGGAGGCTAGGCCACCTAACCGTTTCATTTTCACTCCTCGTATTTTACGAGACCCTCCTTTGACATTTTTTCAAACAATATTTTGCGACTTCTATTTTCGAAGTGCAGATAACCAAAACAAAACATCGGCACATAAAAAGATATTTGAGAATCACTGGCACATAAGTTGTGATTGGTGGAAAATCCAACCCCTTTGACCTCCAATCGACATCATGATAGAAAATTCATATTTCAACATTAAATTAAGAATAGTAAACAATACGTAAAAAATATTTTATGATGGGCGTTTTTAAAATTAGACTTTTATAAACTATAAGATCCATTCATTGGAAGAGTGATATCTGACTTTGGAAACAAACCTATTAATTGCATGGTCTCGGTTTAGTATTTTTAATACAATAATAAACAAATATTTGTGGGCCAATGCCATGTATACGTTATCCGAAACCATGGGCAATATGGGCATACTGAACTCAAGATTTGTGGTCAATGTATTTAAAGCATCCAGGCGGTCTATTACTACAGTCCAAGGTAACAGTTAAATATAACGATATTTTAGTAAATATTAAAGCTAAAAATGACATTTAAATATGTAGTTGTAAAAAATAATACTTTTTCAGTGTGGTTAAAAATGAGATAATTATAGTACAATTTGATAACAATAATAATCAATTCAATGATATTAAATTAAATTACAGTATTGTATCAATTAGGGTGAAGATTCTTTTTCGATAAAACATAAACTTAAATAGATAAAAATCTGGTAAAATTAGTGTTTATCATTCGTGCATTCTATCAGATAATCATATTTGCGACTGAGGAATTGTATGTCTGGTTTTGTGTTAGTTAAATTATTATTCTTTTTAACGTAAAACATTTCCTTGAACATTCTATGTACGTTTATAATTCTTTTCTGACAAAAAAATTTTAACACGATGGAAATCAAAATAATTTTTTTCGTGAGAATGTTTAACGAGTAATGTAGTTCGATGATCGTTTTTACAATCGCATGTATTCTTTCATACGCGTGTCAGTAGTTCCACCTGTTTGCCCAATGCATATGCCAGCGCATCCTTTACAATCAACGCCATATATAACATAAGATATTTGTTCTTCTTTAATTGGTTGTTTTTTTCCCTGTATTAAAACATTGAAAACTATCTTTGTTTGATGTAAAAACTAAATTTAAATCGATATTTTTACATGCTTTTATTATTGTCTTTTTAAGGTATTCGATATAAGGGATTACCATATATATGTGGTGTTGTTCGTATGTGTTGGTTTACTTAAATGGTTTTGTTCAGTGATATGTTCAAATCTATTTTTAATATGTCTTTATAATAGTTTTGAAGGATATCTATTGTTCAGAAGTGTATTTTTTACTAATTTTCAATTATTGTTCCAAAATAGAGGATCAGCCAATCTAATTGTTCTGTCAACTAAATAGTTGATTACACTTATTTTGTATTTGTAATTACAATATTAGTCAAAGTGAAGATATCTATGTGACCATGTGGGCTTTTTATACCAATTTAAAACAAGCTTATTTCATACTCTGTTAATTGAAATGTCTAGAAAATTGATTTTATTTTTTTTTTTCTATGGTAGATTGAGTTCTGCTGTTATAGTTATTGAGTCTGTTGTCTACATAAGTTATTTTATCAAATGGTACGCATGCTGAAACGTCGTCAACGTATCTATAGAAAAAATTAATATCATAAGGAAGTGTTTACAAAATTTTGTTTTCTCTCGGATAACGTATACATGGCGTTGGCATACAAAGATTTTTTTATTATTATAATAAAAATACTAAACAGAGACCATGGGTACAACTACTTCCAAAATTATAATAAATAATGTATATAAAATTTACATTTATATTATTCATTGTAAAAATAATCATCAACAGCTCTTGTAAACTGATGAGATCCGACGTCAACTTACGAAACTAGTATTTATTTCTGTCAATAAATCACTACGTCCAGTAGACAAAAACCAATAACATCTATTTTAATTAGCCTATCTTACTTGAAACGTACAGCAATAATTTCAGGACATTGAGATTATTTCGTCTATTTTATTAAAGAAAAACTTCATTATGCTGAAATGTCCATTGGTCATCTTGTCACTTTATTTTTTGTGAGCCGCGTCTGACCATGGCCGTTTCATACCACTGGCATCCATGGGAATCCCCGTGGGACAGTGATGCAACATCGTGCGTCGATGCAATCAGTCGTCTCTCTTCAGCATCCGCGCTCAGGATACTGAATGCGAGACGGACATTTCATAATGCAGGCGGAATATATTATGCAAGGTTGCTCGAAAAGTAAAAGATAAATTAAAATTTCGGAGTTTGCACGGTGATGAGTATAATCAAATCTGAGGTTATTAGGACTATGGTAATGCAAAAAGTATTGAAGTAAATAGTATGAGTAATTATTTTGTAACATTCTTTCAGAAGCATCATCAGCTCTTTTCAATCGTCAAAAGCGTGCGTCTTCTTCATCTGGACAGAAGCGCCAATATTCGCCGGAGTTTCGCCCCCCTCAAAAACGTGGACTCAAAGATGAACCTGTCAAAGTTATGACAGGTACCGTCCAGATTGGCATTGGCATTGTAGTACACCCGCTTGTTATCGCAGTGAAGAGTAGCATTTTTCGTGCGAGAGAAGATTATCATGTTGAATGCACTGGCCCAAGTGGAGAGACCATTATCCGCAATATAACAGAAGTTAGACCGTATTATAAATATCAATATCTACGCGAATCATCAGGTGGGAGAAACGATGTTGCCTTGGCTGTAACTAATGGTCCTATGCCATTCGACGATGTTCCTATGCCAGAAGACAATTATCCCATACTTAGACGGCTTCATAGTATAGGATACTTTTCAGACTACAAAATTGATTGTATTGTGAGAATGTTAAAATCGATGATAGGACGCCTCGACGCTCGCGAATAGTAATGTTGATCTGCAGTATATACATTGACGAGTACAATATTTTTACGTGAAGTTAAAGTCTTGAGTTGATGTGTCAAATGAATAAATCTTCAAAAGATAAGACTCTGCTTTTTATGTTAATCATTATTATATTCAACTCTGTATTTATAGAATGGCCGAGTCTGAAATTCCAAAGAGTTCGTACGCTTATCTACGTTTATTACACGGTCAAGTCTAAACGTACGGACCTGGCAAGTTGAAGTAACTTTTTCGTGAATACTTCAGTGTTCACTATATATAGTTATATATAATATATATATAGTTATATATATATATATATATATATATATAGAATAGAATAGAATAGAATAGTTCTGTGAAACAGAATAGTTCAGTGAATACTTCAAGGTGAAGTGAGAGCTAGAAAAGGGAAGGTAGGCATCCGAGCGAGAAATACAAAAAATGAGAAACAGCTAGAAAAGCCCTAGTCTTTTTTATGAAATCTCATCTCATCTGGTCTCATATAAGCGAGCTTCTCGAAAGATCGTATATATTCAATCAACTGTAGAAGTATAGAGCAACTATGGACAGACTACACCCTCCACTTTTCCATTCCCCATGTCTCGCTATGGTGCCTACCCCTCGCAATTGATGCTGGGACTTATCCCAGCCGCTCTCGAACACCTGTTTGCCGCCGTCTTGAGGGTGCGCAATCTGAAGCGCCCCTAAGAAAGTTTCTCTTTATATTTTTTTCAAATGACTATCTCAACTATTATTAAAAAAATAACTTGAAAAATGGAACAAATAATTTTTATAATATTGCTAATGTGATTCAAGAAAAAAAATGGAACAATTTGTAAAGAAATCAATTTTTTTACATCATGCTCTGTAGCTAAAATTCTTTTTATTGTCTAAGTATATGAAGTTCTTCGAATGAAAATAGAAACATTTAATTAAATTAAAATTTATTGACTTATATTTTGTAGAGGAAAAAATAGGTTACATATTTTTAGAATAAGGAAAGAGTGATTAATTCCGACATTGAGGTTTGCTTACATGATGCAAGATCTGTATGTTTACAATATTTACCATCACGTATGCACTGTTTCGATACTCGAGAAATATTATGTTTCTTTCTGTTCCACCTGTAGAAGGTATAATTTCCCTTAAACGAACATGTTCAGGTATGAGACGCGGTAACCCGTAGCTGTCAAAGTAGATACCTCTTCCATCATCTCCAACGTAGAGGGCGATCCAATGAGTTACAGGTTTGAATTGTTGGTCAAAATTAGCAACAATTGCAGATGGTCTCGTCCAAAGCTTAGGAATCTAATCTGCTGGGAATACACCGACTGTTCGAGCTTTTAGGCGTCGAGGTACTCTTGAATTTGTAAGCTGTTCATACTTTTCAGAATATAATGGCACGGTGTTCTTTTGAAGCAAGTCTACTGTATCCTTATCCGAATCTTCGGAATTGGCTACAATGCTCTGTCCATAGGTCGTAGGTGATCTGATTGTTCAAGTACTGTAGCCTTGTATTTTATTGTAGGTTGACGAGAGTAGATTATCTTCTTGTTGCTTCTCGATCCAGTTTTTTAGTCTGAGCAAATTATTAAGAGCACACATAAACACTGCTTCCTTTTTTTACACCATGATGGAGACAAAACTCGTGTATGAATGGTAATTTCTCAAACGAATGGCATTTCAGTTCTTCCAAATTTATCACTTGTCTACTTGTTATTTTCTGTAGCGACTCGGCTTTCTGATGTCCGCGCGTTTACATCAGTTTGGCGGTTCGGGCAATGTCACGAAGATTGGCTTGAAATATATTCATTGGGACGTCTCCTTTAAATCAGTAAATGCCATGATGATAACAACTAAGCCAGTTATTTTGTTGCTAAGATTGGTTCGTACGATCAGTAAATGAAAAAAGCAGAGAAATAACCAAATGAGCGATACAATATCGATCAAGAGAAACGACAGATATCACACAGTCAACCATGATTTCATATATATATTGTTACTATTAATTGTTTCTGTCGCGCACTCGAGGCATGACATTGTTCTCCTTGACTTCGAGAAACGAACCATGTTGGTTATCGAATTTTCGGTACCAGCCGACAAAAACATCACAGCCAAGCAAAATGAAAAGATAGAGAGGTATAGAAAACTTATAAGGGAGTTGCGACGGTTTTACTGGTTAATAGCCTGAAAAGCATCCCTGCGTGCCCTTCGGTTTCGAATCCGAAGGGCCTATGACAAAGCCACCAAACGCGTCCTCAAGTTGCGGATAGAGGGTCCCTGTACTGCTGAGTATGTTTACAATAATTAATTAGCAGTCACGAGCAATTGTCCAGTGATGGTCCTGAAGGATGAGCCCCCAAGCGGAGGCGTAACAACCGTGTTGTCCAGGGTGACCTGGGTGAGGTGTCTTAAACATTGACTCTGGGATACCGGGCGACCTCTCAGAGTATGCAGCCTTATCCACGCATGCAGGGTTCTACAAGGATGGATGAACCCTTTCTTTAGCTGCCTGTGAGAACAACAATGACACCACCAAACCACAAGAAAGTTGTAGATGCGGTTCAAAACGATCGAACGCGCAGAGCGCCCGATAATGGGTTCGGCAAACGGTGGCAATCAATCTAGAGTTAGGGCTGCTAAAAATAGTTTATAGGGAAACACGACGACGAACCGGCGGAGCGCTCACATTAGGTGGACGAATCTACTCATGGATAACTTGCTGGACTGCTACGATTCCAGAATTATCCCTGTTCATGAAGACTTTATGTCGTGTATGCACACTCTGTCGTGCCACAAACACCCAGAGCTTCGGCGCGCTTCACACAAGTCTGCGAAATCAAGCTGCCTACCTCTCGAAAACTGGATATGCACGCAGAGCGCTTCCCCAACCGCTGTATGAATAAGCCGCAGACGAAGAGGTGGCAGTGAAATTAAAACCACAAGCGGAAAGCAGGAATATCAACATCCAGGTTCCTCCCAAGCCCCAAGATTTGGCTGAAATGGACGCCTTTCGTCGTGAGGATACCTCGAAAGAGTCCAACCTCTACACCATCAATTTTTCAGTTTATGGTGCGGCGAGAGCTTTGGCTGATGCAAATCAAAGCTAAAACCGACGATGGATCAAAAGACCAAAAGACGCTTGCATTAGCTGAACAAAAAGATTGGACGGACAAGACAGAATGCGTCCCGTGTTCAGTGTGTGATTGACAATATAACATCTGGTAGACCGTTCACGGAAAGGGTTCGAAAGTTCGCCCAAGAACTGTGGATCTACCATCACACACTGAACAAGTCAAAGCTGCTGACAAACAAGCAGCATATTTTTTACAAAATACGAGTGCTATCTGACGCAAAAAGGATAATACAGAAGAGGGATGGATGGTTCTGGGAAAATCAACACTGCCGTCCAAACTAAAAAGATACATAAGTGATATTTTTATGAAAAATGAGTTTTTGGTATCGTTGGATTCGCAAGAAAAAGCTGCGTCTAACTGTGTTAATAAAAATTATTAATTATTAATATTTATTGCAAAAAACGATTGTTTATAAATGAGGAAAGTCGAAAATGTTGAAAAATACAACATAAAAAGATACACAAAGTACTTTGCGTGTCCTAAAATTTGTATAAGGCGTGTAATACGTCATCAGCATACAAATCAAAAAGAACCTAAAGAACTTTGTGTCTTTTTTGCCTTGTAAAAGTGACCGAGTGCGGAGCGAATTCACAAACGAAAAGAATCGCTTGCCCTTACGTATACTTTAGCCTTTTGAAATAGCTCGGACTCTGATCGGAAATCCAAGGGAAATAAGTCCCGGCTAGATTCGGCTATACATTGGCGACGATCGTTCGGGTAAGTTCGGGACAGCCGCTGAACACACAGTGTCCCTTACGTATGTTTTGTTGTTGTATTTTGAGGCCGTGCTCGAGCTCTCCGATAAAGGCATCGTCCGCAAGTGCCTTTGTGTTCTTTTTGCCTTGTATTTTTCACTTTCCGCGAATAGTAAAAAAACGCAAGTCCATTTTCTAATAGAAATTGTTTAAAAAATCAATTTTTTATTGCAAAATATGAAAGAGCACATTATTTTTACCCAAATAGTGTATCTAGATTATTCAAAATTTTATTTGATCTCAGAGTTCTTTGGGCAAAAAGTTTTTCTCGATTTTCTCAGTTCAAGTGAGATTGGACTTATGTATCTTTTTAGTTTGTACGGCAGAACAGTTCTTTGCTGACTCATCGCGCCTCTTCAGCGATCTCCCTGTTTCTGTTAAAAATACACTCAAGCCCGAGGAGGTAGAGATATTTTGGAAAGAGGTATACAAGATCCCGAAAACAGTGGAATTGAAAGAAAGCACTGAAAATATCTTCCGCTTCAAGGAGCAGTGCGACAATTTCATAACATCTGAGGAAGAATGTCCATCAATCACAGCCGAAAAGGTGAAAAAAGTACTCAGGGGCACGAAGAATTTTTCCGCTGCAGTACCAGATTGTGTCAAGAACTTCTGGTGGAAGAAGTTTACTTCTACGCACGAACATCTGGGCCGGATTTTCACCTCATAGGGTAAGTGCATCAGTCTCCGGACACGTACCGGTGGTCAGACAGTCCTGTGTATTTCATAGTAGGAATAGTGCAATAAACCAAATTTTCAAGAATACATAGGTGTTTGCATTTTGCATACTTTTTTGTATCACGAAAGGAAAAGAAATCATTTAAATGATTTTTTCTCTCTCTGTATTAAAAATATTCTAAAAGCCGATCACCTTGTATCGCCAATTTTGGGTTGTGCGCAATCCTTTGTGTCAGAATATTGAGTATTTTTTTATTGAAGTTATGACAAATTTAAATTGTGCTCTCACTGGAATGATTGCATTTATCAAATGTGAGACTTAAAATCTTCGAAATTGTTTGCAATTTAAATTTATATACCATATATGCGAAGATTTTTAATATGTCCGACCTTAGGTGCAGAATTTTTGAAACTCGCTAGAAGTCGGACAGGCTGTCCAACCTCTAGCGCAAACGTCATTCTACAAATATTCCTGAAGTCGGACAGCTGATGTGAATATGTGGAGAGCCTGTATGTTCTTTTTAGGAATAAAACATAGGCATAGGTATTATGAAAAAGAGTTCTTATTATTTGATCCCAGTCAAAGCTATTATTTGAAATAGTGAAAAAGAATAATGTTTGTAGGAGCGGTATTACGTATAAACATTTCCTTGAAATTCTAACCTCTCTACCCGTAGGTACAAGTCAACTTTCGTCAAATATATTTGGAAAATATAAATAACGAGGTCAATGTTACATCTAATACAATTTTGTATAACAACTGCGTTTGCAGTCAAAAACATTGTATTGCACTTCTTCAAAACATTCGCATAGATTAAAACTAACCTAAAAAAGTCAGTGAGAATCAGACAACGATAAATAAAATAATAATTAGTACAATTAATTCAATTTAGTATTGAAAGCATTTCTGCTTGATTATTCTTACTTTTAGTATTTCAAAGTAGCATGTTATTAGGTCAATTCTTTTTAAATGAAAAATTTCGAAACCTAAAAATGCTGTCCGACTATTGGACACATGATGTCCGACCACCAAACAAATAAACAAATAAATGAAAAAATAACTTAAACAGTACGAAGATAGTTGAAAAATGCGATCATTTCTTAGAAACAACAAAAAATACAGTGTCTACAGCAACTTAAATGAGAGAGTAACGCTGTTTGTCCGACCAACGGTACATTCACCCTATTTAAAGTCGAACATTGAGGAAGGAGAAGATTTTCGAAAACCAAAACGAGAATATGAATATCCAGACTTACAAGAATCTGAACAAGAAGATCAAACTCGAGTTGTTCAAGAACCACAACGAGAAAACGAAAATTCAGAACGAAATCCAGTTTCACTCAAAAGAGGCCCTGGACGACCCAAAATAATCAGGACAGGTAATAAAAGATGATCAAAAAGGCAATATCATATCAATAAAAGGAGGTGTTTCGGGTTTCAATCATGTGCAAAACTATGAATCTTGCCGACGTTTCGTGAACATTGTAGTTCACTTCTTCAGGGCTAACCTTAAGCTGAAGTTTCAGGCTATGTTGTTCTTATATATACTCTCAACGATTCCTGTGATTGGCCAGAGCGCGCCACCGTGAAGACTGGTCGAACTTGATTGGCCAATCAAGTCTTTTTTAAAAAACGCGGGAGGCCGGAAAGCCGAATCGGATTGGTATTATATCCATTGTCCCTATTGATGTTATGAGGGTGTTTTAAGATTTGGATTGCTTTTCTATGTTTTCTTGGAAAAATATTGTTTGTTTTTGCGATGACGGTTGTTTTTTAAAATAAAATGCTATGTCCTGTTTCCATATGAAGCTCAGCTAGTGCTGATTGCGTGAAATGTTTCAGCCTAACTTCACTCTCAGGTTTTTTTACACGTTGGCCCATTGCGCTCCCGGTTTCTCCAATATGGCCTTTGCCAATATGTTCTCTGTGATACATTTGATGTAGGGTAGGATGGTGGTCGTTTTTCTCTCTCTTTCTTCAGTAGGTTGGGTTAACTTGTTTTTTTTCAGTGTATTTTCTTAATGCTTTATCAATTTACACGTGAATTACGCGTCCAAAACTCTTTTGACTTTATCAAAAAGATACAACAGATTCACATTCAACCCCAAGACATCCTAGTGAGTTTCGACGTAGTATATCTCTTTACGAAAGTGCCGATCTCTAATACAGTCGATATTTTTCAATCCTTTGCAAACTTCGCCTCTGTTGTCATACCTTTGATAGAACACTGTCTCTATAATACTTACTTCTTTTTCAATGACCAATTTCACGAACAAACCTCAAGAGCAGCAATGGGATCTCCAATCTCACCTGTAATATCCTACATCTTTATGGAACATCTAGAAACTAAAATTTTCAACCAATCCAAGCCTTAACCGGAATTTGTGTGCCGTTACGTTGAAGACACTTTTGTCATCTGGAGACATGAACTAGATGAAATACACAAGTTTTCCGATTTCATTAATCGATTACACCCTAATATCCAGTTCACCATCGAAATTGAACAAAACGGAAAATTGCCTTTCTTGGACGTACTAGTGTACAGAAGATCTGATAACAAATTAGGACATGAAGTTTACAGAAAATCCACCCATACAAACAGATACCTACATACCTCCTCCCACCACCACTCATCTCAAAAGCAATCGGTCATCAACTCCCTTGTATACAGAGCTGTCTCCATAAAAGATGAAGATAACTTACAGAAGGAACTACAAAATGTTAAAGAAATCCTAATACAAAACGATTACAGAAACAAACAAATTGATAAAGCAATAAGAAAATAAACTAAAAAACAAGTCAACACAACCTATTAAAGAAAGAGAGAGAAAAACGACCACCATCCTACCCTACATTCAAGGTATCACAGAACAAACAGGAATAATTCTCAACAAACACAACATCCAAACCATATTTAAACCACCTGCAAAAATAGGACAACTTCTAAACAACCCTCAAGATAAAAAGGCACCTCTTAGTGATCCGGGAGTATATAAAATCCCTTGCTCTTCTGACAAAGTCTACATTGGAGAAACTGGGAGGGCGGCGAGCCAACGTGTAAAGGAACATGAGAGTAAAGTCAGGCTCAAACACTTCACGCAATCAGCACTAGCTGAGCATAGTATCGAAACAGGACATAGCATTTTATTTGAAAAAACAACCGTCATCGCAAAAAAACACAATATTTTTCCAAGAAAATATAGAAAAGCAATCGAAATCTTAACTAATCAAGTTCGATCAGTCTCCACGGTGGGGCGCTCTGGCCAATCACATGCATGTTAGAGAGTATATAATATAAGAACAACATAGCCTGAAACTTCAGTTTTAGCTTTAATATAAAACCGCTTCAGTGTTAGCTTTAATATAAAAAGCGCTTTGGCCTTTTTCCATGCCACAGGGGTATATCCCATTGTTAAGCATGCCCTAAAAATGTTACAAAGTGGTCCTATCAAAACATCCAAACCTTCTTGAATCATCGCTTGATATTTATATTCTATTAATGTAGTTACAATTGTTTCGGACGGCGAAATTATTTCGCCTTTTTTTTAAGAAACATGTTCATTCTGCTGAAATGACCATTGGCCATCTTTGAGATGGATGCGTACTGCAGGCGAAATGGCGAAATGGTAATATTCCTTAATGTGGTTGGAATCTATTAGACATGATTACTAGAAGAATGAGGCATACATGTAATAGTATATTTCGATACAAGATGCCAAATGGGCGGTTGGCTCACTGCTAGTGTGAAGGCCCAGCACGAACTCGAAAGTGAGCCAAAGCTGTGCTTTCACATGAGCAGGGAGCACACGCCCGTGAGGCCTTGTATATCGCATAATATTTTTATTTACAAATTACAATGCGAAACTTGAGATTGTCTACCGTTTACAGACTTTCCCTTCTTTTTGCATTAGTTGATATTTGTCTCTATACACTCAAAATATTATATTATGCATCTATATTTATTGCAGACCATGTCCGAGGCTGGTGGCTCATCAATGTTCCGGTTTATTGGTATCAATTGATGATTTGTCTATTTTTAAGTTCTGTTAGAAAAAGTTTGAGCGCAACTTCTACTGCTTTTGTAATGTAGTCTTTTTATTCATTATTATGCTTTTGTTACTTTCATCGAAAATTGTTTGAATAATATCTTTATTTGTTTCTAAAAAGATTGTTAAACCATTTTTTGTTGAAGTGTAACATCAGTTGTATCAAATTTATAACCACTGTATATTCAGTTTTGTGTCCAATATGATATTTTGTTTCTAATGTTATTTCGACAATCTACTGGAATGTGTTTGATTGAATATTCGAAGTTAGTTATCATTTTTGATATTGGAAAAGTATTCTTATCAAGAGAGGTACCAAAATTTCCTTCAAGACTTATTAATTATTTTACACGATTAGACATGGGTTTATCAGACATGTTAATTATCCCATTTTTATGATCTGTAAATAAATTATATATTTTTTTTTATCTATGAGTATCTAGTTTTAACATACATTTTCCTATCAATTTTCCAACCAAATTTTTGGTGTCGTTAGTTGTTTAAATTTGCAGATTATTAAACACGAAATGTTCTGCTAAACTAGTCGTCCTGAACATCGGTTCTCAGGGTGGTACCAAGCTCTCAATGGTTAATAGCCTGAAAAACATCCCTGCGTGCCAACGAAATGTTAAGAAACTTGCGGGGAAAATGCTGAAGGCGGTCGTCCGTGCGTCGCTCCGTGTCCTCAGGGTGCACGAGACTTTTGCCGCATCGTCGCATTGAGTACATCGCAGACTGTCACCACCCATGGGTTTTTCCAGAAAATATTCTTTTCATGTTTTTAAAATTTGAAGAAAAGAATATTTTTTGGGAAACTTATGCGGGCCAACCTATTTTTGAGGCCCGAAGAAAAACCGTGTAGGATTAGCACTACTACATTATGATCTATTCCGACTGGACGACTCAAATATTCCCGTTAGAACTTCACGACAGGTAATATTCATATTTATTAAATATAGGTTTTGGTTGTAATATCTTTATTCTTCTTCCAATAGTAAAATCAACACTCCTGCATCTCTGAGTTGAATGTGTCCATAATGTTGATCGTGACGCTGATTGTTCACGATGCCTACTAAAATACATGAAAAAAACGTAAAAATTCAAGTTTTTAAGAATAGAAACCACTTTATCCAATTTTTTAAACTAGTTTTTAATAATCTAGAAATTTGGCAATATTTTTTAAAGCAATAATTATTGCCAAGAAAGGTTTAGTGCTCGAGTTATGGACGTAAATTCGCGTATTGGTTTACAGGGAGTTCAAATCGAGATTCTGTATTTCCATATAAACATTGATATTAATATTTTTTATCATTAATTAATTAAAATATTATGACACTATTCTCATATTATTATTAGTTATTCATAATTTCTTTAAATTAAAAAAAAATTAAATCTTAGTTTTAAGTACGAAACAAACAGTACGAGAATGAAGTAAAAAATTATATATCGACTAAAAATGAATTGTTATTAACATTCTATAGTTATGTAGTCCATACATAATTTTAGATTTAATTCTCGTATTTTTGTTTTCTAATACAAATCAATATTTAAAAAAAATGTAATTGTAATTTATTATTATAAATTAATAATAATATACAATAGTAACATAATATTCAACTTTAATGGTAACAATAATAGTATATTGTGCTACAAGTTGAAAAAGCGAGAGATTTAAAACGAGTGTGAAGTTAGCTACCCGAGCGGAGCGAGGGTGGCTATCACTGGAGTTTTAAATCGTCGCTTTTTCAATGTGTGGGACACCATACTTTTTCTATAATTTGTGCAAAAGTGTTAGTTTTTGTTTACCTGTTTTTTGTGTAAAAAGAAGGCGATTTTTACGTCGATTGACGCAAAAATGACAATGTCAATTATCAAAACCATGGAAATAATATGGCAGTAATAATAAGCTGTTTCTCACTATTGAATATTTGGTCCATAAAGTTGAGGGCTTCAAAATTTCCGATTTTTCGTGAAAAAAACCAAGCACAGTATTTTCGGAGAAACTGACGGTGTTTTTTTGCTTTTGCCAAGTGACAAAAGTACATACAAAATACACAACTCGAGACTTTTCAGGAAATTGATTTTAGGTTAGGGACGACAGTCGGAAAATAGAATGAAGTTGGCTGCGCACGATGAACGAGTACACCCGAGGCAGCACGAACCCACCCGAAATAACATTTACTTTTGTCACTGTGCCTCACTTTTATCACTGTCCATTTACTCTTTCCACTGCATCTGTCTACTTTTGTCACTGTTGCCCGGAAAGGTCGGCACTGCGCATGCGCCACGTCATCGACCAAAAATCGATCACTTTTTACACCAAAAACAGGTGGAAAAACTGGCACTTTTTCGCGAATTATAGAAAAATATTAATATTATTACTTGATATGAAACTTCGATTTGAACTTCCCGCAATATATCGAAACGAATTTTCTTCCAAAACTCGCGCTTTTCACCTTTTTTGGTAGTAAATATTACTTTAAAAAATATTTAAATTTTTCTAGATTAATGTCTCGTGAAAGAAAATTTGATCAAATAGTTTTTATTTTGAGAAAATTGAATTTTTACGCTTCTCCCCATGCATTTATTTTAATTCAGTCCTCGTGAACAATCAGCACCACCTGTCGGCCGTAATCAAATTTCGGGACACTTTTAATACGTGTATTCTGAGCAACGAGCCAGGAGGCTGAGAAAAACGATTAAATTTGTCAGATTCATTCTTCAAACGATAACACATTATTTTACTCAAAAATGATACGTATGCTTCAAGGTTCTTGTAGTTGTACAAACATCGTTTAGAATGTTGAGAAATCTGTATGCTATATATCATATGAGACACATACGTATACCTAAGTTTAGAATTTTGTTGAATTTTATAGCTCACTCGAAGCCAGAAGTTTAACTAGAAAAGTCGATTTCTGTATTCCCTTGAAACTAATTAGTTTCTTTCTGGGTTTGCTCAGTTCCTTACCAAAATGGGCAAACAATCTTATATGAGTCTTCTGATGGTTTTTTTGGTTTTGGCGCAAGGAATTATGGTTTTATCTGAGGAAAGTATAGGTAAGTGAGATTATATCCTCTATATTAGAGAAAAAAAGTTCGTCCATATTTCATACAAAATCGTCGCAATAATTCATACGTGGCGCACCAAAAGATCATAAACGCCATTTTGACCATTTTTAAGGACGGAGAAAAAACTTGCTTAAACCCGAATTTTGAATTGAAAGAAGTCAATGACCCCAGTTTTCAAAAAATTGCGTTTATGACCTCTTAGTTGAGATAAAATAATCTTTTTTACAGAGAAGGGGCCGATTGAAATATTTTTTTGTAAAGAATTTTATTGGTGATATGAATTATTCAAGGTTGAGTCATAGCTCCTAAAATTAAAAACCCCTTTCAACACAATAAAAATTGATTTTGAAGTGAGTGGAATAGTCCAAGCGGTACATTCAAGATATTGAAAATTTTGCTCAAATTGTTTCAAAAGCATGAAACTTAGCGAGAAGGATCCTTTTGGCCTTAAAACACTTTGTAGAAGGGTTGCCAAATTTTTTTGTTTAATTGCAAAAAGGGCTCGACATTTTTTTTGAATTTCTCGAATTTTTCAACTAATTAAGATAGAACTTTTTTTTATTCTAGTGAGGGATTCTACACTGAAAATAAAAAATTTACATTTTTACAAAATTGCGCGACATCAAAGATAAGTTCCCGCAAAAAATTTGTTTTCCTTCGAACACTTAACAAAAGTTTCCTTTACTACTTCTCAGTATTTCTACTATTTTGAAAATATATGCATATTGCGTATCTATACATATTTTTCGAAAAAATTACTATTTTTGCTTTCTGTCTTTTCAAATGTGGGGCATTCCTTTTGAAAAAAAGTGAGTCACCGATTTCTTTCCTTTTTTGATATTGTATAGTGTTTCTGGTACTAAATAATGTGTTCGGAGGGTTTTGAACCTTTTTCAGTATTTTGGCAAATATTTAAAATTTGGCTAATTTTTAAAACACGCTATCTTCTGATTCCCGAGCCTTATTTTTTTTTAATTTATGCATTGACTATAGTTGATTTTCTCATTTCTTCATTTGTTGGTGTCAGCTTGAACTTTTGGTAACATAAAGGGAAACTATTCACAATAAAATTATGTCTCTTACATCCATGAGAGAATTCGAGACCTTGATTGGCTGCGAGAATTACATAGTTGGGAATCTACATTAGCAAGAGTGACCGTTCCAGTGTTAGGAATACAGTGTAACATTAATATACGTGACCAGAGTATCTGTACGTAACTACATGATATAAAATAGGCGTCAAATTTGACAAGTAGACGCTGAGAATTGCTGCCTTCTTTAGAACCGTATTCAAGGAGGAAATTCCCTTTCTAGTATCGTATATAGTACACTTCAATTATCTTATTTGAAAAATTCGTGTCTGGGCTTTGGGGGGGGGAGGCAAGCCGCCGTGCCCCCCCCCCTGCGGATTCGCGCCAGATGATATTTGACAAAGTGTTTATAGTTTTTCACACCTGACCTATTTTATTACACGGAAAAAAGTAGATAGTTAGATTCACTTTGATGTATTGTTAACTTGAAGTTTACTTGTTCGCATTGCACAAGAAACAATTCAAATAGTTTTTGATACTGAATGAGATAGTGATCTCAAAATATACAAAGTCTAAAGTCAGCATTACTACTTCAAATTGTAAAAAGAAGGATTACTAGAACAAGTAGCTTCCATAACTATTTGAAATAGTACATTTGAACATGGGAGACTGTATGAATAACTAATTTTCATAGTAAGCAAAGAATTGTGAGTTTGACTTTTGCAAGTGAGTTCGATCTGCTTTTTCGCATTGCAATAATCACTGCGCGAGATTGTTAGCCTTACTATTTGAAATTGTAAGTGAGTCCAGTGGCACAACTAGAAACGTGTAGGCCCCCTCCGCAACATTTTTTAGGCGGTCCGTTTCAAATTAAAAAAGAAGGACGACTTATAACTTGCTTATCAGTAAAACAACAGATTTTCGCTTTTCAATCTATAAGACAGACCGCGCACTGACCTTTTACAAAATTAAATAAATTATCGGAAACTATTTTATAATGTTTTCTCTTTTATCATAATATCAGTTGAGATAATTATTATAAATGAACATAGTGAATAACTCTACTTTATACTTCAATACTGTTTTTTTGTTTTGTACAAAATTTTCAGAATTTAAAAATATTCTGAAGAATTATATATAAAAAGGATACTTTTTTTTACATTATTTCTACTATGGAATTTTCTGCTTATGATATTTTTAATTTCTTATAACACTAAAATTGATTAGGATCGTACTTGATTAAGCCACCTAAGTTCAAATATTATATTATTTGGAAGAATTTTTTTTTAGTAGAATAATACATTGTTTTCGACATATCATTTTTTGAACCAATAATGAAAAAATAATTTGTAATAAAATTTGAGTTCAAATTAATTTCCAGTTTTAACGTAGTAACAATTTTTTCAACCTTTTCACATTGATATTTGTAAAAATTACTACCATTTCATGAAAAAAAATATATTTTATAATTTTTTTTCAGATTTTCAACAACAATAAAATCTACCATACTACTATGATATCGCGATCTTTGATATTACAGGGATCACAGCGTAAAAGGAGCTCAAAAAAGGGGAAATAGGGTGGTTTTCGCACGAAAAAGGGGAAAATAGGGGAAAGATTAAACATTTATTTTCATATGTCGAAAAGAACAAACAACCTTTCCGTAAGAAATGTTACATTTTTAAATAACTTTTAATGATTTCTGCCATTTAAGATTTATTTGTAAAAATTGGATATAGTTAGATCGTTGGAAACCCATCCAGAGTGAAATAGAAAAGTCCGGGAAAAAATAAAATTAGTTAAATATACAATTTTGCCATGTTTGACATCGTTCTCATAAATATTTCTTTCCAAGATTTGTCATTTCATCCTTACTATAATTAATACTTTCAATCTAAATTTAAAACAATTGAAATCAGTTAATATCTTCTGTTCTCTTTCTTAAATTTACAATTAAACCATTTTTTTTAATTAAAAAAAAAAATTTGCCTCATTGAAAATTTTTGGAAAATATACAAAAACATGTTTTTTGGACTGTTTCGAACCTGAAATTGAGTCACCTTGAACCAAACAAACATCTTATATATGATATCCCAAAAATCCTAATTCACGACAAACATTTTTTTCCGAAAAATAATAATAAAAAAATGTTTCTTTGGTTCAAGCTGAATAAATTTCAGTTTCGACATATTCAACTTTTTTTTAAATGTGTGCATATGACTCAATCCAAAAAAAAAAAACATGTTTTTGCACATTTTCAAAAAAATTGTAACTGAGCAAGAAATTTATTTTTAACTTTCGCAATTTTAAATTTTTAACGAGTAACATAATTTTTGAACATAATAGTTGAATTGTTGAATTAAGAACAAAAGTTTTTAACCAAAAATCGAATAGTTATATTTTCGTTTCAAAAAATTAATTTTCAATTGAAAAAACTGAATTTTCTCACAAATTGTTGAATTTTCTACAATGCAGTTGATTTTTCAACACGAAAATATGAAATAATAATGAAGAAGTTAATTTTCAACCAAACATTACAATTGTTAGTTAAAAAACCTACTTTTTAACAAACAATAAAAAACATTAACTAAAATGATGAATTTTTAACTAAGAAATGAATTTTTAACAAAGTTGTTAAAAAATCACCAAACTATTGAATTTTCCAGAGAAAATTCAAATTTTCTACAAAACAGTTGAATCTTTAACTTAAAAACACGAATTTTCTACAAGAGTTGAATTTTCAACCAATAAAGATTTTTTAGCCAATGAAGAAAAAAAATTGTATTCAAAATGAAGAATTTTAAAGCAAGAAGATTATTTTCCTAAAAAAAAAGGACGAATTTTTAACAGATTACAGAAATTTTTAACCAAATATTTGAATTTTCAAAATAAAAAAGATCAATTTTGAACCAAAAATGGAATTGCCACATTTTCATTTCAAGAAACTAATTTTCAAATGAAAAATCCAATTTTCTACCTATTTATTGAATTTTCGTGCCAAAAAAAGTACTTTCTATAATACACTCGAATTTTTAACTCAAAAATATAAGCTTTCAATACGAAACATAATTTTCAATCAAAAATTGCAATTTTCAGTTTGAAAAAGTGCATTTTTAACAAAGTAGTTTGATTTTCAACCAAAAAGACAGCTTTTCAACAAAATAAATATATTTTCAACCAAATAGTTACATTTTTAACCAACTTTCTGCCAAAAAATATAACTTTTGAACGAAATTTAAACATGCAACCAAATAGTTGAATTTCCAACTAAAAAAGATCAATTTTCAAACACAAATGGAATAGTTCAATTGTGAGTTTAAAAGAATCAATTTTCAACAAAAAAAAGTTTCAACAATAGTTAAATTTTCCAGTAAAGATTTAAAAAAATTTAAAATTGCTCAAGTTATAACATTTAAAATTGCAGTTGATGAGTTTGGAATATTCCATTTTTTAATTAGATATTTAACTTTGTACATTTCAACTAAAATGTATTAATCTTCTAATACTTATTTAAAAAATAATATATATTTTGTAACTGTTCCAATTTTATATTGGATAATAACTTCTGTCGGCAGTTTTCACATTTTCAACTTGCTTTAAAATGTTTCATCTTCAAATTTGTTTAAGAGTATTTATTTGTAATGGTCTGAACTTGGAACGTGTATCTTATTTATTCATAAATAATTTATTTAAGTACTATAATTGCTTTAATTATTATTCAATAATGGGTACAATTTCAAATATAGTATATTTAAAGAGAAAAGCGGAAAAGGGGAAGGTTTTTGAGAATAGGGGAAAAAGGGGAATTTCAAGAAAAAAGGGGAAACTAAGAAAAAGAGGGGAAGACTGTGCACCCTAATGTCAATTTCTCGGAACCGAATATTTTTTGTTTGTTTTAAACAGTTTTTATTCTAATTCAGCATCCCCATATCTCATGAGAAAAATTTTATTTGTTCAAAAAATTTAAATTTAAATCACAATTCAACGTTTGTCTCATCTTAAAATAGTGATTTCGGTTTTGCATTTGATATATTATTCCGATGTTTAAACTATTTTTTATTTATATATCAGTTATGTAAATGAATTTTACGTTTTAAATAAAGTGAGATGGTAATAAAATAAAATGAAAATTCCAAAACTTTCATTCGAAAACATTTCTTCAAGCCTTAATTTTCAATAATAAAAGATATGTACTTTTTAGAAATTGTAATTCAATTCATTTTATAATAATATACATATAAATTACTAATAATATATTTACTGTGTGAGATAATACTTCTAAGCAAAATATTTGTCCCAAGCTCTTTACAAAATATTAGAAATCATCAGTAAGAGATTAATTAAAAAATTTTTAATTAATTAGTTATTATAATTTCTTAGCTGGCCACGTTTTTCTCAGAGAAACCGCTTGACCGAGAGTTTGTCAGCAAAATCTAAGCGGTTCCGTAGCTCACTTGACTAATGCTTGCGCTAGATTTAGGTTTTAGGACAGGTTTTAGGTAGTTAGGTAGGGTTCGATTCCCCAGCGGGGGCGATTTTTCAAAGCGTTTGAGCGTGCGATCATATGTGTAAGTCTCTGTGTGTGCAATTGTGTAAGAATAATCGTAAATTAAGTGCAGTAATCATATATAAAATAATTTTTTCCTGTTCAAATCGATCGACGTTTCACATCATTTTTGTTGTCGAAAGTTTCGAGCTCATCTATTTATAAATCGTGTATAGAATGCGTGCAGTGCATATATACATATACATATATGCGTTACAATGCGAAATCGGCAAAGTTACTCTTCACAGAAGTAAGGCATACTACACGAAATAGTAACTCTTATTCTCCTGAGTGTGGACGGTTACCAACTGGTGCAGTGCATCCTACTATTTGAAATTGTACATCCTACTCTTTTAAGAAGTCAGTTCAAATAACCTGAATGCGAAATAGTAATTTTAACAAAATTCACCGACGAAAAGCTGAGGTTCAATTTAAAATAGTTAGAGCTGCTGGTTCACAGAGTTTTTTAACGATCCACTTTTTTCCGTGTATTGTTGCACCTACGCAACGTTGGGATTCTAACGAGGATTCTAAGTAAGAAGGCGTCAATATGTCTTCAATGTATCGTTGTAGATCAGTTCTGTGTGATTATTCATGATAAATGGTAATGAGGATTAGTGAAGTGCAGTTTTAGAAAAAATTGAACTGAAGTAAGTAAATTAAACAATCTATTCATAAAGTATGTAATATTTTATTTACTTAGTGAACCTTTTTCTCAAGTAATTCGCTTTGTTATAGTGATGTCTTGCGAAAACGGAAGACCTCTGTCAACTGCTGAGATCTTGGCTATATTGGAGGAGGATAAAGATTTATTGCACACTGATAATTTTGACGCTTTGTACATTCCACCGCGTTTAGACGAACTTACAGACAAAGGAGAGCTCGTTCCAAAAAATCAAATGTATGTACAAAAACTATAAAAAATAAGTCAAAGAAAACTCTTCCGAAGCGGAGAAAAGAGAACCCAATATATACAATAGAACTACAGAATGAAGAGAAAAAAATTTTGGTACAAATTGAAAATAGAATTAGCAGCAAAACCCGTTTCTAAATTTTGTTTCAATTGTACTCCAGTAACGATGTGTGAAAAAAAAATTTCTTATACAAAAAAATATGCTCACGATAATAATCGGCATTCATTTGAGTTTAACAAAACTAGCCGGAAGCGATTTTTCGGCATACTAATTTTTTCGGGGTATCATACGTTATCAGTTACAAAACTGTATTAGTCCAAAGATGAGGACAAAGGAGTAATGTTAATTAGAAGCTGTATGAGTAGGAACAGATTCGATTCTATAAAGCAAAACATACATTTATCATAACGACCAACTTGATAAAAGTGACAGATTTTCAAAAATATGACCTATTTTTGATTCGATGAATGAAAAGGATATGCAGTTTAAAGTATTTTCTCGTAATCTGTTTATCGATGAGGAAATGGTTTCATATGTTGGACGACATATTTGTAAGATGTACATCAAGGGACCAATTAGGTTTGGCTTCAAACTATGGTGTCTGTAGTTCTAATGGTTACTTGTACAAATTCATACCTAACGATGGAAAAACAACCACTAATGAAAACGAATTGGGACTTGAAGAGAAGGTTGTACTGGAACTAATGTCAGTTGTTCATCAACCATATGTTCATTCGCGTATTTTTTGACAACTTTTTCCCTTCTTACAAGTTATTCTGTTTACCAACAAAAATTATTTTTACGCTACTGAGACAATTCGTGAAAACCATGCGTTTCTTAGCACAATGGAGACTGTGGTAAACATAAAGAAAAAAGATCGTGGTAATTATGATTTTTCTTTTGACAATGAACAAAAATTTTGTTAGGTGGAACGACAATTCTGTGGTGACATTTGCAACCTATAACTGCAGCATTAAACCAGTAGTAAGCGCAAAAAGGTACAACAGGAAATAAATAAGAAGGATTCAATTCTTCAGACAAAAATTATAACCGAGTATAATCAGCATATGGCAAGTGTTGATTTGCATACAACGGAGTATGTAACTACAGAATCAACGTAAAAGAAAAAAGTGTTGGTGGCCCCTCTTTGTAAGTTTAATTGACAGTATTATTGTACAATTTTTCAAACAAATAAAACATGTCACAGTCAGAATTTAAGTCTTACATAGCAGTCACTTTTATGAAAATACATGAACCAGCCATCGAAGATGACATTTAAGGTGAAGATATAACAGGACCAAGTGAACTTTCCTTCAAGACCAAATTATGGACGACCATCTAAAAGCGGATTAAAATAAAAATAAAAAATAAAACCATGTAATTTCTTTAAACTTGATAAATAGTTATAAAATGCAGTAAGGACATGAAATTAGTTTTATTTTCAAACCTTGGGAGCTAATGTATTTACCGCGAAGTATCAAAATGCGTTTTTTGGTATTTTTGAGAAAAAAATCCGAAAGTTTTTCGATCGCAAAAAATAGGTATTCTCGGAAATTCAAGTGTCCTATTTTCGTTAAATTGTTTGCATTTGTTATAGGCAAATTAGTGAGCGAAAATGGTTTCTTGGAATGGACTAAAAATTACTCTCCAGTTACAATTTTCAACAAGAATTTATTTTTCGGTAAAAATCGCTGACGGTTTGAATACGTTTAATGAACAAAATGCACAATTCAGTCATTTAAAAAAAAATATAGACTTTGTTTTTCAGATTTTGTTAAAGAAAGCTGTGTTTATGCGATAAAAAGTAGCAAAATCATTAATTTTTTTATTACATTATTTAAACGAAGAAATGTTGACCTGTTGCTAAATTATCCACGTAGATGGTCATTGTGGAGATACTTTTTTCGCATCGGACGTGTTTTTTGAAAAGAGAAGATATTTAGTTTCCAAAAAAATCGTCGCCGTTTTGTTAATTTTCAACACAAATCAAATCAATTCAATTATTTTAGGTATTTTAATTCTAATATTCCAAACAGAAAAAATTATATATATATATATATATATATGGCTCCACCTTGCGGTTTCGGTTTCGATTCCTTGGGAATCGATCTGAAGGGCCTATAACAAAGCCACCGAACGCGTCCTAGAGTTGCGCATAGATGGTCCCTGAGCCAAGGGTTTCTGCTGAGTCGTAATAACCGTGCCGGAAGCAGAATGGCACCTGGATGAGGTGTCTTAAACGGTGACTCTGGGATACCAAGCGACCTCTCAGAGTATGCAGCCTTATCCTTGCATGCGGGGCTCTACAAGGATGGACAAACCCTTTTCCCTAGCTGCTCGTAGGAACAACAATGACGTCACCAACCCACCAAAAAGTTGTAGATGCGGTTCACAACGATCGAACGCGCACAGTACCTGACAATGCTTTGGCAAGCAGTGCCGATCACTCTAGAGTTCGGGGTGCTGAAAATAATTTAGATGGAAATACGACGACGAACTGGCGAAACGCCTACATTGAGTGGACGAGTCAACTCAAGGATGACTTGCTGGACTGCTACGACGCCAGCATTATCCCTGTTCATGAAGGCTTTAAGGCGCGTATGCACAGTCTGTGGTGCTAGAAACACCCAGAGCTTCAGAAAGTTTCGATTCAATCATTGCGAAGTCAAAGTGCCTACCTCTGGGAAAACAGATATATACGCGGAGCGCTTCCCCAACCCCTGCTTAAACAAACTGCAGACGAAGATGAGGAAGCGACATTAGGACCAACCGCGGAAAGCAGGCACCTTCTGAGAGATGATCGTGATTTCAGGACCAGATGGAACATTAACATGCAGGTTCCTCCTAAGCCCCAAGATCTGACTGAAATGGATGCCTCCCTTCTTGAAGATATCTTGCAGGAGTCCGACCTCTGGACCATCAATTGCTCAGTTTATGGTGTTACGAGAGCTTTGGCTGATTCAAATCGAAGGCTACAACCGACGATGGATCAAAAGACCAAAAGACGCTTACATCAACTGAACAAGAACGTTGGATGTGCAAGACAGAATGCGTCCCGTGTTCAGTGTGTGATTGACTACATAACATCTGGTAGACCGTTCACGGAAAGGGTTCGAAAGTTCGCCCAAGAACTGAGCATCTACAATCACACACTAAACAAGTAAAAGCTTCTGATAATCAAGCAGCATATTGTTGACAACATACGGGTGTTTTCTGACGCAAGGACGAGAATACAGACGAGGGAAAGATGGATTACGGAGAATCAACAGTTTCTCGCTGACGCATCGCGCCTCTTCAGTGATCTCCCTGTTTCTGTCAAAAATGCATCCAAGCCTATCGAGGTGGAGACTTTTTGGAGAGAGGTATACAAAATCCCGTTAACACTGGAGTTGAAAGAAGATACTGACAATATCATCCGCTTCAAGGAGTTTTGCGACAACCTCATAACATCTGAGGAGGAATGTCCGCCAATCACTGCCGAAGAGGTGAAAAAAGCACTCAGGGGCACGAAGAACTTTTCCGATGCAGTACCAGATGGTGTCAAGAACTTCTGGTGAAAGAAGTGTACTTCTACACAGCAACATCTGGCCAGCATATTCACCTCTTATTTAAAGTCGAAAGCGCCCATTCCGCAATGGCTGGTGTTAGGACGCACTATACTCCTACCGAAAAAAGGCAACTTGGCCAACCCAAAGAATTACAGGCCAATAACTTGTTTGACGACACTGCATAACATCTTTGCAGCTGTCCTAAATAACAGAATTGTTCGAAGAATTGAGCCTGTGTGAAGAGAGATGTACGAAAAACGTGGCTCGAAAAAAGGTGTAGCAGGCTGCCGAGAGAACCTGCTAATTGGCAGGTGCGTCTGCAAAGACGCAGCAGCCTATTAGCGCATCCTCTCAATGGCCTTGATTGACTACTGGAAAGCTTCCGATTCAACCTCTCATAGACTTCCCTTATGAAAAAGAAGTATTGGTAAGTATAGGATCCAGTAGTTTTTTCGCGAAAAAATATTGAATTTCCAATACTTATTTGCGAAAAAAGTAATTGATCCGATATTTACCAATACTTCTTTTTCATAAGGGTTATCATCTGTCTGTTGAAAATCTGGAACGTTCATCCACATATAGCAAGATGCATAGAGAGATTGATGCCTCTTTGGAAAACTAGATTTAATATCTCATCTGGAAATCATCGGGTGACAACGAACAACGTGACCTTCCAGAGGGGAGTCTTTCAGGGCGACACTAATCATCGCGAGCATAAGGTCACTCATATATTTTATATGGATGACCTGAATATCTATGCTTCTGGTAAAAACAAACTTCAGACTGCTTTAAATATCGTCAAGAAGTACACAGAGAGATTGGTATGGACTTTGGATTGGAAAAGTGTGCCAAGATTCATTTGAAGAAAGGAAAGATTATTGGCGTTCCCAATGACCCTGGGATTGTGGATATAAGCGTTATTAGAAGTCATGACACTGGAGTGACCTATACATACTTGGGCATGCCTCAAAGCCGCATTCAGGCAGTAACATCAGTGAAGGAGTCTCTCCGAAGCAGACACAAGCATCTTCTTCGACAGATTTAGTCTTCAAATCTGTCGGCGTTGAACAAGGTATCTGCGACTGACATTCTTGCCATCCCGGTTATTTTCATATTTCATACTCTGTTAATTGAAATGTCTAGAAAATTTATTTTATTATTTATTTTTCTCTCTGTGGTAAATTGAATTCTGCTGTTATAGTTATTGAGTCTGTTGTGCACATATGTAATTTTATCAACTGATACACATGCTTAAACGTCGTCGACGTATCTATAGAAAAAATTAATATCATAAGGAAGTGTTTACAAAATTTTGTTTTCTCTCGGATAACGTATACATGGCGTTGGCATAGAAGATTTGTTTATTATTATATTAAAAATACTAAACCGAGACCATGGGTACAACTCCTTCCAAAATTATAATAAATAATGTATATACAATTTACATTTATATTATTACTCGTAAAAATAATCATCAACAGCTCTTGTAAACTGATGAAGTCCGACGTAGACGGACGAAACTAGTATTTATTTTAGTCAATGAATCACTACGGCCAGTAAACAAAAACCAATAACATCTATTTTAATTAGCCTATCTTACTTGAAACGTACAGGAATAATTTCAGGACATTGAGATTATTTCATCTATTTTATTAAAGAAAAACTTCATTATGCTGAAATTGCCATTGGTCATCTTGTCACTTTATTTTTTGTGAGCCGCGTCTGATCATGGCCGGTTCATACCACTGGCATCCATGGGAATCCCCGTGGGACAGTGATGCAACATCGTGCGTCGATGCAATCAGTCGTCTCTCTTCAGCATCCGCGCTCAGGATACTGAAGACGAGACGGCTATTTCTTAATGCAGACGGAATATATTATGCAAGATTACTCGAAAAGAAAGAGATAAATTGAAATTTCGGGGATTGCACGATGATGAGTATAATGAAATCTGAGATTATTAGTGCTAAGGCAATGCAGAAAGTTTTGAAGTAAATAGTATAAGTAATTCCTTTGTAACATTCTTTCAGAAGTATCATCAGCTCTTTTCAATCGCCAAAAGCGTGCGTCTTCATCGGGACCGAAGCACACATATTCGCCGGAGTGGTTCCCTACAAAACGTGGACTCAAAGATGAGCCTGTCAAGGTTATGACAGGTACCGACCAGGTTGGCATTGGCATTGTAGTACATCCGCTTGTTATCGCAGTGAAGAGTAGCATTTTTCGTGCGAGAAAAGATTATCATATTGAATGCCCTGGCCCAAGTGGAGAGACCATTAGCCGCATTATAACAGAAGTTAGACCGTATTATAAATTTCCATATCTACGCGAATTACCAGGTGGGAGAAACGATGCTGCCTTGGCTGTAACTGATGGTCCTATGCCATTCGACAATGTTTCTATGCCAGATGACGAGTTTCCCATACTTAGACGGCTTGAGAGTATAGGACGCTTTTCACCCTACAAAATTGATTGTATTAAGAGAATGTTAAATTCGATGATACCACGCCTCGACGCTCGAAAACAGTAATGTTGTTCCGCAGTATATACATTGACGAGTACCATATTTTTTATGTAAAGTTCAACTCTTGAGTTGATGTGTCAAATAAATAAATCTCCAAAAGATTAGACTTTGCTTTTTATGTTAATCATTATTATATTCACCTCTGTATTTATAGAATGGCCGAGTCTAAAAGTCCAAAGAGTTCGTACGTTTATTTACGTTTATTACACGTTTGAGTCTAAAGGTACGGACCTGGCAAGGGAAAGTGGGAGCTAGAAAAGGGAAGGTAAGCATCCGAACGAGAAATACGAATAATGAGCAACAACGAGAAAAGCCCTAGTATTTTTTTATGAAATCTTATCTCGTCTCATTGACCGCAGTAGTATCTGGCCACTATAGACAGATTACCCCCTCCACTTTTCCGTTCCCCCTGTCTCGCTATGGTGCCTACCCGTCGCCTTGATGCTGGGTCCTACCCTTGTTGCTCTCGAACAGCTGTTTGCCGCCGTATTGAGGGTGCGCAATCTGAGAAAGTTTCTTTATATATTTTTTGACAAATGACTATCCCAACTATTATTGCAAGACGCCAGGCAGAAGTGATAACTTCATATGATATAAATTGAAGTAATTTTTCTTTGAACTCTTTCAAATTAAAAAAAAACATTAAACCTTTTCACTGACATGAGATATAACTGGTGTTGGAAAAATCGTGCATGAAGACGTCGGCAACGTTTGCTCCTCACACTCACACTGAGACTCTGACAGGATAGCGGTATGTAGCAGTGTATACTGTATAGCGGCATGAGCTCTTCTTGAAGGTCGTGGTTTGTACACGTGCGTGATGATATTGTATCATATTGTATGAGACAGAGAGAGAGAGAGAGAGAGAGAGGGAGTGAAGTGGAAGAAGCAAAGGAGAGATAGAGGGATTGAAAGAGTCAGTCAGTAGGAGAAGCGAAGAAGAGATAGAGGAGAGGAAGCGTTATCGTGAAGCGTTACCCGTATTTCCCCTCAAATCCTGTTAGTTTTGCGAGTTCACACCGTGCCATAAGAAATTATCACTTCAAAAAAAAAAATGAACAAATTTGTAGAGAGATCAATTTTTTTCAAATCATGCTCTGCAGCTAAAATTCTTTTTATTGTCTAGGTGTATGAAGTTCTGCGAATGAAAATAGGAATATTTAATTCAAGTTAAACTTATTTATTTATATTTTGTAGAGGAAAAAATAGTTTAAATATTTTTAGAATAAGAAAAGAGTGATTGATTCCGACGTTGAGGTCTGCTTACATGATGCAAGATCTGTACGTTTACAATATTCATCATCACGTATGCGCCGTTTCGATATTCGAAAAATATTATGTTTAAGCTTATATTTCTTTAACAACCATTACACATCCAATGGAGAAACATGATGCAATATTGCCCACAAACATTCTGCATCGAAGTTTGTAGTCTCTTTGTGTTTCACCTGTAGAAAGTACAATTTCTCTGTAAACAAAGGAGATGTTTAGGTATAAGACGCGGTAACCCGTAGGTGTCAAAGTAAGTACCTCTTTCGTCATCTTCAACGTAGAAGGTGATCCAATGAGTTCCAGGTTTGAATTGTTCATCAAAATTAGCAACAATTGCAGATGGTCTCGTCCAAAGTTGAGGAATCTGATTTGCAGGGGATACACCGACTGTCCGAGCTTTTGGAAGTCGAAGTACTTGTAGAATTGGTAAGCTGTTAATACTTTTCAGATTATAATGGCACGGTACATTTTTGAAGCAAGTCTAGTGTATCCGTATCCGAATCTTCGGAATTGGCTGCAATGCTTTATCCATAGGTCGTAGGTGATCTGATTGTTCAAGTACTTTAGCCTTGTATTTCATTGTAGGTTGACGAGAGTAGATTCTCTTCTTGTTGCTTCTTGATCCAGTTTTTTAGTCTGAGTGAATTATTAAGAGCACACATAAACACTGCTTCCTTTTTTTACTTCATGATGGAGATAAAACTCGGCTATGAATAGTAATTTTTCAAACGAATGGCATTTCAGTTCTTCCAAATTTATCACCTGTCCACTTGTTATTTTCTGTAGCAAGTCATTGGGACATTTCCTTTAAATCACTCAATGCCATGATGATGATAACAAAGCCAGTTACATTGTTGTAAACCATGATTTCATATATATATATATATATATATATGTGTGTGTGTGTGTGTGTGTGTGTATATATGTATATATATATGTATATGTGTATGCATATATATATTTCCTCAGGTACAATATTTTTTATTGAGGCCAAGGTCATTCTTAAAGTAACTTTAATGAGGAATTGAGTGGTGACCTTTAATTTGACCTCGACGATGACCTTAAAGGTAATTTCAAGGTCTACTTTTTTAAAAATGGAAACCCACCTTTTTGACATCGGAAATCGATAGAGCGGAAATTTTTCACGTTCAAATATGTATTGAGATCATAGGTTCAATTTGACCTTGAAGGTCCGAACACCTCTGAGACCAGTAGCTTTTGAAAATTTTTTATATCAATGGAGGTTATTTGTTCAACAAGGCGCATTCAATGCTGACCTTTAATTTGAACTTGAAGATGACCTGAGAAGTCATTTCAAGGTCAACTTTTTAAAAATGGAAACCCCCCTTTTTGACATTGGAAATCGATAGAGCGGGAAATTTCACGTTGAAATATATATTAAGGTCATAGGTTCAATTTGACCTTGAAGGTCACTCTAAGGTCATTAACTTAAACATTCAGTAGTGACCTTGATTCTGACCTTTAAGGTCCTGCCTAATAAAAATTATATTTACTTTTAGCTTTACTCAGGAACAACAACGTGGACGTAGTAAATTCTGTTCCCATTGGGGTGCTTAATTATCGTGAGTCGCCTTGCTTCTCACTTTTTGGGGTGCTTAATTATCGTGAGTCCCCTTGCCTTTCACGTTTCGAGGTGCTTAATTATCGTAAGTCCTCTTGCCTTTCACGTTTCGGAGTGCTTGATTATCGTAAGGCCTCTTGCCTCTCACGATAATCAAGCACCTCGAAACGTGAGAGGCAAGGGGACTCACGTTAATTAAGCACCCCATAGGGACGTCCACGTCTTTGTTCCTGGGTAACGCTAAAAATAAATCTAATTTTTATTAGACAGTACCTTAAAGGTCACAATCAAGGTCAGTACTGAATGTGCCTTGTTGAAACAAATAACTTCCAATGATATGAATTTTTTTTAAAGCTGCTGATCTCAGAGATGTTCCGACCTTGTTCAAGTTTTGATGACCTTAGAGTGACCTTCAAGGTCAAATTGAACCTATGACCGTGATACATATTCGAACGTTTCCATTCTTATAAAAGTAGACATTTAAATGACCTTTAAGGTAATCGTCAAGGTCAAATTAAAGGTCATCATTGCATTCCGCGTTAAAAGTTACTTTAAGAATGACCTTGACCTCAATGAAAAATATGTAACCTGACGAAATATTCAGGGGCTCCCTGCGGTGGTTGTTTAACCCTTTTTTTTAAATTATATATATTGTTTCTGTCGCGCACTCGAGGCCTGGAATAGTTCTCCTTGACTTCGAGAAACCAGTTTTTTGCTGACTCATCGCGCCTCTTCAGCGATCTCCCTGTTTCTGTTAAAAATCCACCTAAGCCCGACGAGGTAGAGATCTTTTGGCAAGAAGTGTAGAAGATCCCGAAAACACTGAAATTGAAAGAAAGCACTAAAAATATCATCCGCTTCAAGAAGCATTGCGGCAACCTCATAACATCTGAGGAGGAATGTCCATCACTCACTGCCGAGGAGGTGAAAAAAATACTCAGGGGCACGAAGAACTTTTCCGCTGTAGGACCAGATGGTATCAAGAACTTCTGTTGGAAGAACATAAGTTCTTGATACCATCTGGTCCTACAGCGGAAAAGTTCTTCGTGCCACACCAACATCTGTCCCGCATATTCAACTCATATTCAGAGTCGGAAACGCTCATTCCGCAATAACTGGTGTTAAGACGCACTATACTCCTGCCGAAAAATGCAACCAATCCAACCCAGAGAATTACAGGCCAATAACTTGTTTGAACTCACTGTATAAGATCTTCACAGCTGTCCTAAACAACAGGATGATTCCAAGTATTGAGCCTGTGTGAAGAGAGATGTACGAACAACGTGGCTAAAAAAAAGGTGTAACAGGCTGCCGAGAGAGGCTGCCCTCTCTTTCATTTCATTCTCCTTGGCTGTGACGTTGTTGTCGGCTGGTGATCAAAATTCAATAACGAACATGGTTCCTTTTCTCAAAGTCGAGGAGATCTAGGTCATGCCTTATGAAGTTCCAGTATATGCGGCACTTCTCATTTTCGACAATTGACTCCATTCCCCTAGGAGAGTTTGGTGGAGTGGTGTCAGGGTTAATGCCGTAAGAGTGACAGAGATGGTAATAAAGCACTCTTAGTGCCGCATTGTGCCTTTGGATGTACGTCGTTCCCGCATGAATTGGACAACTAGATAGTATGTTTCCTAGGTGTTCGGGGTGTGTATGAGATGCTCTGCAGCTACCATCGAAATGTCTTGGCTTAAAATGTGGCGACGGTATGCTAAAGTTAAAATGACACCGTCTTGACAGGTCTAAATGAAACCCTCCGTGCCCGACTTCAATCCGGGCGATTTGAGGAAAGCAAACGTTAGCTCATACGACATCGACTGATCTTCACATTTTTGTGGAAGATGCTGTGCATTGACTTGTCGAGGAGCTGTTCGGGGAAGTTTTCCTCGTGTGCTTTCTTGATCCGGGCCTTCAGGAGAGAGTACTCTAGATGAATAATGTTTGATGCACTTTGCTCACTCCTGATATTGAAGTCCAAGTATATCAGCAGCCTCCTCCGCTGCTTTCTACAGAAACGCTCCTCTGTCCACTTATTCGTTTTTCCTGACCATTTAAGAAGAGGGTCCTGATCATTTGCGACTATATGTGCTGTACTCAGAATAATCCTGTTGTGAAGTCATTCGAGATTCAGTATTCCGCGACCACCTTGACGGCGTGATATGTACATTCGCGGAACAGACGACTTAAGGTGCATGCTTTTGTTATTGTGCGCAACTTTTCGTGACCCGATATCGAGCATGCTCGTTGCAGATACTTTGTTCCTCGATGACAGTCCGGAAGACCAAATCTGTCGGATAAGACGTTTGTATTTACATCGGAGAGCATTCCTAATCGATGTTGCATCCTGAATGCGGCTTCGTAGCACGTCCAGGTATGTATAGGTTTCTCCAGTGCCAAGATGAATAGCGCTACTATCGACGATATCAGGGTCTTCGGGGATGCCGTTACGTCTTCCTCGCTTCAAATTGACCTTGGAACATTTTTCTTACCCAAACTCCATTCGAATCACTTGAGTGTAGCATAGTTCTTGAGATTATCCATGTAATATACATGAGTGATATTATGCTTTCGATTTCGAGGATTCTTGCAGAAGTACCCTTGGGAATGGCGGAGTGCGAAAGATAGTGACAATAATGTGACGTAAAAGAGGGAAGGGGTCATGGTGTCGCCCTGAAAAACACCCCTCTGAAAGGTGACATTTGTAGTTGTCACACGATGTTTCCCAGATGAAATAGTAAATCTGGTTTTTCAAAGCGGCATTAATCTCTCTATGCACCTCACGATGTGTGGATGAACCTTCAAGCTTTCCAACAGACAGACGATAAGTCTATGGGAGATTGAATCGAGAGCTTTCCGGTAGTCAATCCAGGCCATGGAATGTTAGCGCTGGTAGGATGCTGCGTCTTTGCAGACACATCTATTGATGAGCAAGTTCTCCCGACATCCTGCTACGCCTTTCTTTGAGCCGCGTTGTTTATACATCTCTCGCCACACAGGTCCGATTGTCTGAACAATCCTATCATTTAGGATAGCTGTGAAGATTTTATACAGCGTGTTCAGACAAGTTATTGGCCTGTAATTCTTTGGGTCAGACAAGTTGCCTATCCTCGGGAGGAGCACTGTGCGCCCTTCTACCAACCGACAGTAATTATCGTGGATATAAGGTCGCGTGCCTCAAAGCCGCATTTAAGACGTAACATCAGTGAAGGGGTCTCTCCGAAGCAGATACAAGCATCTTCTTCAACAGATTTGGTCTTCAAATCTTTCGGCGTTGAACAAGGTATCTGCGACTAACATGCTTGCCTCCCGGTTCTACTCCACTCGTTTGGGATGGTTCAATGGACGAAGAAAGAGCTTACGGCCCTTGATACCGCCACACGTAAGATCATGCATATGCATAGGAGCTTGCATATAAATTCGTCCGTTCCGCGATTATACATCTCACGCCCTCAAGGCGGACGTGGACTTTTGAATCTCCAATGTCTTCATAACCGAATTGTTCTAAATACAGCTTACATCGTTGCAAATGCAGGGACTGAGAGCGAATCGCGAGTGAGCCAAAAGTAAGATCGAAAACGCGCTCTTTAAGAGATATACTCTGTAGGAGAACTGTAGCTTGAAAGATGCGTCATCCTATCCCTCCAAGGTCGGAGTTATCCCTCCTCAAACAATTCGGGAAAAGATTCAAGCAGGCACGTAGGTACTTGAAACGAATCCCGAGGAGAGTACGTTTGAACTGAACGAACTCTGCCCCCACTCCGTTATGGATGTGATCAGCAGGGAATGGAAAGACTCGAAAGTTCGGTCTGTTTGAATCTCTATAGGTTTAAAACCTTTAGGGAGCTGAAACCTGGGAGCTAAAACCCCAACACTGTTCTGAAGGGATCGATATCTCAATAAATCACAATCTGCCGTTTATGATGCATCTTTTGGAATACGAATTTTTCTGGATGGCGCCACGTACAATATTTTTCTGAATTGTGATAAATAGTGACAAGTTTGAAATTTTCCTAATTTTGAGGTTGACTAATGCATTTTGAATTGTTGTTGACTAATGCATTTTTATTTTTTTCACAAATCAGCATTAATCAGTATTAGGCAAATACCTACTTTGTTACTGAATTTGCAATTTGTTTACATAATGTTCACTTGTTGTAATCATTTATTTTTTCAGGTACATAAGTCGCAAAATAAATGTTGAAATAATTTCACAATTATTAACATAATCGGAGTGTCTCGTTGTCCCGAAATTCGGGGTGAGTAGTGAAGTATTTTTCATAAGCTTGGCTAGTCGTCCCGAATTTTCGGGACGACTAGTCCATCCCCTTTTCCAACTCCCCCAATTTTTCGGGACGACTAGCCACAGCCTTCTATAGGTAATCTATATGTACTGGAAAAAATGGGTATTATTCAAATAACTTTGAAATTCTTGAAAAAAATTATTTTCATATAATCATTGATTAAAAAACTTATAAGACCTACAAAATACAATCATCGCGTCACTTATATATGGAAAAACTGATGCAAAAACTTTGAATGTACCATCGACTATAAAAACGATTTACAAAGAGAAATTTTCTATATCACTTTTTTAATTCAGACCATTGTTAACATAAAGAATGAGCAGGTATGTTCGAAAACGAGGAAAAATTAAATTGTGCTTATTTTGATTGAAATATGTATTCTACGGAAAAAAATTTAAAACAAAATTTGGACTACTTCACGAGATGCACACTTCACAATTAGAAGCTGAAAAGGAGACTCTCTTTATTATTGTTAATAGCACAAAGAGTTATTAGTTTATCTGAAAGTAGCTTATGCCGATTTCCACATTCTCGTTCATGAGAGTGTAATATAATCGTCCATATTCTTTATCTCCAGTATTCGACGGATTTTTACGTTTCGGTACTCACAGAGTCCGGAAATCATAAAATTTTGTCGGTGTCTGTGTGCCTGTATGTCTGTACTCTGCATGTGTGGTTACCTGAATTTTGCGGTCACGCTAACTTTTCGATTTTTTTTCTAATCAAGTCAACCTTTGATACACTTGTAATTTCGATAAAAACAAAAAAGATGGTATGCTATTCAAGATTTTGAAAATTTTCAAAAAAGGTGAAAACCATTTTTCTGATTGATTGAGAAATTTTTACTATATATGAAATATAAATATTTCGAAAGTATGTCAATACAATTTTTCAATTACAGCAAAATTCAAATGTTAGAGCATTTTCAAAATTTAAAACAAAATTTTTGTTAGACTTTTAGAAATTTTTGTCAAAGTTTCTGGTAAGTGAAAAAAAGACTGAAAAATTATCCCAATGAAATTTTTGATTTCGGTGTGAATTACAAAAGTTATATGCCTTTTATACTTTAAAAATCTTCAAAAAATAGAAGAAAGAAATATTTTTCTGATTTATAAAAAAACGTTAATCAAAATTTTTACTAAATATCAAATATAATTCAAAAGTAACTTAATACAATGTTTCAATTGCACAAAAATTCAAAAATATAGAGCATTTTCAACATTTGAAACAAAATTTTTGCAAGACTTTTAGAAATCTTTGTCAAAGTTTCTGGTACGTGAAAAAAAGACTCGCAAATTATCCTAATAGCATCTTTAATTTCGGTGAAAATTACAAAAGTTACACCCTACTAACACTGAAAATTTTGAAAAAATAGAAAAACAAACTATATTTCTGATTTATAAAGAAATTTCAATCAAAATTTTTACTAGATATCAAATATATTTTGAAACTATACTACTTATATTTTTGATCGGAAGAAAATTCAAAAAATTAGAGCACAGACCTTTTAAAGTTAAAGGTCAAAGCATCGACATCATTATGCAACACTATATCTAATGTATATTACATTTATTTCTGTACCTCGGCCTAGGATTGCTAATTCAGATATTGCAAAATAAAGTACCAATTTTATTTATCATGATTACTTTAATATTTTTTCCTCATTTTGCATTAAATTTTATTCTCAGCTACCCTGGAAAATGTATCATTTCAATAAATTTATATTATTACAATTCATAATATGCATTGGTACTGAAACAGACGTATTTTCACTGTCTTGTTTTTATAAGTAAAAAAAGTGCGCATCCTATAAAAAAAATGTTATTATACACTTTATTGCAACTTGTGTCGTTTTTTTCCATAAATTTAGTTTGTTAATTTTCAATGTTATTTTTTACGCTTTGAGCCAAAAATACGCATCGTAGCGTAAAGTGGCTTTGAGAAAATTTGTAGATATAATTTAGGCGAAATATTTTATTGAATAAAATGTTATTGTAGCTTGTGTCATTTTTCCAAAATGTTATTTTTTTATTTTATTTTAAATGTACTCTCTAAATCGGAAATAGTGAAAATTTCACTATTTGAATGAGTGAAAGCTATTTCACTATTAAAATAGTGAAATCACTTTCTTCCACTATTTCAATTAGTGAAATTCACTATTGTCATACTGCAATTTCCACTAGCACTCAATTAGTGAAAAATGATTAATGGAATCCACTTTTCGGATTAGTGAAATCTTCTAATTGAATCAGTGAAACTTTAAAACCACTAGTTGAAATAGTGAATTTCACTATTTCATAGTGACCCACTTTTTTAAATTGAGATAGTGAAAATTCACTATGAAATAGTGCAATTCACTATTTCAAATTTAGAGAGTATTTTTATAACAAGAGTTTATAACAAATTTGTAGATCTTTCTTGGTAAAAGAATCGATTAAAACAAAAACTACGCTCCTATCAAAAAATTATTTATGACAAATTTGTATAGCCCTTTTTTGTGTGAGCAACTTTTGTCTATTAATTTTTTTCAAAGCTTGTGTCGTCTGTCTAAAAATGTTATTCTTTTGTTTTTAATTCTATTTCAAGATTAAAACAAAAACTACGCATCCTACCAAAAATTGATTGCTAAAAAATTTGTAGATCTTTTTTAAATGCAAAATTTTTGTCTATTCATCTGTTTACGCACCTTGCGTCGATTTCCAAAAATATAATTTTTTATTGTTAACGTTATTTTTCAGGATTAAATCAAAAACTACGCATCCTATCAAAAAGTGATTAATAACAAATTTGTAGATCCTTTCTATATACACAATTTGAATGTTGAGTTTTAACTCGATTCAGCTAATATTGACGATTCTAAATAAAATGTACAAAAACGTATTTTTTTCTTATGGGAAATACGTGTTGAACTTCATGGGGCTTGGCCACCTCTAAATATCATTTTTTATCAAAGCAAAAAAATAGATTTATTTTTGTGTAGATTTGAACAAATTTCCGAGCGATACGCATAAAAGTTCGAGAAAAACACAAATTTTCAATCCATTTTTGGACCACTTTACTGTGGCATTAATAATAAAAGCGATGGATTTTATTAAATTATAATTACATATATCAATTCGTAGAAACGCACCTAACTCCAGTTCCATATCGGACGAAGACTGGTTATCTTTAAAATAATATCAAACTAATTAAAAATCCAAAATTTTTAAGATTTCGAATTAAAATTTTGAAACTGGCGAAATTTAAAATGATTTTTTATTTTGCAAAATTAATATTCAGAGAATATTTAAGAAGATTTTTTATCAAATAAAAATTAGAATAACAAAAAACAATTTAACAATCATAAATTTGTAAAAGAATTCAAGGAATATAAATAAAGGAATAAATATATTTAGAAGTTTTGAAAAGATTCCAAAATAATTTAAAACTTGAAGAGGTTTCAAAACATTTAACACAAGATCTAGATTTTTGAGGATTTCGAACAAAAAATTTAGAAGCTTTTCAAGAATGTTGAAAGGTTTCAAAAGAATAACATTTTTTTATCAAAATTCCTAGAAAATAAAAAATGATTTTTGGTTGAAAAAATAATTCAAAAAGATTTTAAAAATTTCCAAAAAAAGAATCTGGAAGATTTTAGGCAATTTTTTAATCTTGCAGGATTTTCAAAAAATTGTAGGAAAAATTCTAGTTCCAAGATAATAACAAAATTTTCAATAAATTCCTGGAAATTTTTTTAATGATGTTCTTAAAATAAATTTTTAAGAGAATATTTAAAAAGATTGCAAAACAAATTTTGATGTATAAATTGATGTTTCCAGCTTAAAATCGATTAATATCGTATAATTTCCAAAATTTATATTTTATTTTATAATTTTTGAAATCTTTGAACAGTATAATGTATAAAAGTTAAACATTTTGAATTTTGCAGTTCTACGGCTTTTAGTGACAATATTTTTCAATTGAAAAGTGTTAAAAGCTTTCATTTCATACGCATAAATTATTGAGCGCTTGAATTAAAAAAGTTTAAAACTTTAGTTTTATAAGCTTAAAATTGGTAAGTATTCCCCTATAGTGTTTTAATTTGCAGTTAAGTTTTTATAACTTTAAATTAACAAATTTTCATCTTTAAGAATTAAAATCTTTCGATTTCAACGAAAGTGTTCAATTGTGTTTCAATTGTTCAATTTTTATTTGCAGTCAAAAAGTTGTTTTTTTCGCACTAGGATGACAAATATTGAGAACGTTACGATGCCAAATTTTAAATGACATATATGGTGTCCAATCGATTTTTATATATTTGGAAAAAAAAACTTCAAACGTAAGGATTTTTTGTTTAGTATTCTACAAATTCCTTTAAAGTTTAACCATAGAAGCTTCTTTGGATAAGCTATCTCATATATATCTTAATTTAAAATGATCTCATTGCAATATTCTAAATGTTTGGTTATCCTAGGTCGAAAAAGAACAACTTTTTGGCTGCAAAACCTGTAAATTCATGTAGATTCTTTTTGTAGTTATAAATTTTTATAGGAAATTAAAACTACAATAAAATACAGCAATATACAAAAAAATACAAAAAAGTACAAAATTCGTCTGAATAATGGAAAAAAGTTGTACTTTCCTGTAATTTTGGTTGTAATTTATTGCATTTATTTGTAGATTCCTGCAAAAATGGTTTTAGTTTTTTTGTATTTTTTTGTAAAAAGTTTTCCACCAGGGAGCATTATTTTCAAAGACCTGTAGCAAGCTTAGTTGATTTTTAAACAGTGAATAGTAGTTTATATCTTTATACCAACATTTAATATCTCAGATGCGTTGCCGCACTGACATATTTTATGATCCTAGGGTATAATTATTGTGATTATAATACACAACTTGTAATTCTTTACGACAAATTCAAGGATATTGAATATCCTTCACACGATTATAGCAATATTTTCTTTGGTCACTTTTTAACATTCCTTTAATTTTAATAAGTTTCTCCGTAAGGAAGTAGACAAGGCTGCGTTCTAAAAAAAATTCCTGTTACAGGCACTTACCGACATCTAGTCTAATCGGTAAGATGTAAAAAATGTTGCTTAAGTTGGTACAAAAGCATGGAATTTAGTATCAATGTTCCTTTTCTCATTAGAAAATACTTAATCCCGGGTGCCAACAATTGTTTAAATAAAAAAATAAAATTTGGATTATAATTTTGACCAGAAAACATAATCTCAAAATTGCTGATCCCTTTCGGTAGTTGTTAACAAATAATAAGGCACAATACACAATACGTATCGTCAAACTGGGTAATTTCGTACATGTGGGGTAAATTCGGATATTCCTAAATTGATAGTTCAAATTGCTTAAGGGGGTTTCAACCAGAATCTAAAACCAGTTATTGATTTATTAGGGTTTTAACTGGTTCTAGATTCTGGTTAAAATCCCCTTAAGTAATTTAAAATATCAATTTAGGGATGTCCAAATTCACCCCACATGTCCGAATTTACCCTCTTTGACGGTATGCTTAGAATTTAAGCATATTTTATATTTCATTATTAAAGATAAGTATATGAGCTAACTGAAATAGTTGGAATCAACAACAATATACTCATACTCTAAATTTTTTTGGTTTTATAGAAAATGTTCCGTTCCTCAACATTGGATATGAATAAAAAGATTTTTCCAGGATTTTCAACAATGGAATTTGTACATTTAGGCACAAAATGCCAGTCTTAGCATTTATTTATTTCTATTTTTTAAAGAAAAAGCATGAACCTCTAGCTTGTTTAGAAAATATTGATAGCATTTGACATCACATCTAGGTGAGGGCTTGACGCGACAGAAATACAAATTTGAAAAGGGAATATTTTTCTTCTTCAAAATACGAAAAAAGCCTTTTTCAATTATACCCTTATTATTAATGATTTTAGAGTGAATAGTTTCATATACAAAAAAAATAGTGGATGTCCCTCTTGTGAGCTGCTTTCAATTTCAAACTGCACGTATATAAAATAAAATATTATTTGTGATTAATTCTGAACCAATAATAATATAAAAATATATACAAATATATATAATAATCCAAAAACTCACATATTTTCACAAATTACAAAATTTGGGAAGAGGTTATCAATTGGATAAATTGAATCCTTGTTCTTGATAATAAAGTCGAATATATGAAAATCAACTTTCACCAAAGAATGGAAAATCAGACCAAGTACCTTTTTATATTAGTCTCTATTTTATTTTCAGCTATTAGGTTAATTTTGAACAATATAATGTTCTATTGTTCATACCGGTAGTTTTTCTGTCAAAAATCCCTGATGAGGACGTATAAATTGGCTTCGAAACATGTTGTAATGATAATTGTTTTAAACAAACTCTATTAACAAACACTCAATATTCTGGATTGTTCATTTATAAAGGTTATTTTGGCATTAAAATTACATATTTTAATTGATAAAGTGATACTTTATCATAAAAATATATGTCCCTGTTAATTTTTAGAAACAAATTATATAAGAAAATTGCCAGTGGGGATATTTAAAGTCAACATGTCATCTCTTCATTGCCCTTAAATTATATTGCCAATAAGGTTTAGAATATAGTAATTGAAATTTATAATTCAATAATATTTGTTATATTTATAAAAAAAATTATATAAACAATTATCAAGTTTGGATATTTAAAGTCATCAATAAATAATTTTTGCTCTTGATTATTTTCCTTAAATGATGTTGCAAGTAGTAGCAGTGACATGATATTATGCCTATAAATGTCTAAGGTGACCATTTATTTATGTAATTTATTTATAAATTTGATAAATAATACAAATAATATATTTTTAACACTAAACTTTACTATAAATATAGTTTAAAGATAATTGAAAAATAAAATCATTTATTGTTGACTTTAAAAATGTCCACACTGGGAATTTGTTTACATGGTTTGTTTATCAATTCAATAAAGTGACATCTTTTTATGATCAATAAATAAAAAGTAAATAAATATGTAGACAAAAGTAAGTAATTTTTATGCCGAAATATCCTTTATATATGAACAATCCATAATTTTGAGTGTTTTTTAATAGAATTTGTTAATGAAAGTTATCATTACTAGTTAATAATTTTAAAACAAAAGTTGCAGGTTGCAGGAAGAATCTTTATGAATTTTTTTAAATTAATAAAAGCTGATTTTATAACGAATCTTCTTATCCACATTAAAAAATTTTTAAGGTACTTCATGGAAAATTCAATCAAAAAGTTTCACTTTTTTTCACGAAAAATTTCAACATTTGAAAAAAGTGTTATATTCTTGAAATGAATAACTTTTTCTCTGATACCTTCAAGTATCATAAAAATCCAATAATCGGTTTTAGAATTGGCGATAATTCAAAGAAATCCAACCCTAAAATGCAACAAGCCGTAACCCGTGTGGAAAAATTTCGTGGCGCTGGCCGGGCGCTGGACAGACCATCTTGTGTCTGTTCAGACGCTGGACAGACGGTCTAATAGCGCCGCTGGCCAGAAGTGTAACGCCCTAACCATGAGATGGTCTAGATTAGACGGCGCTACCAGCCGCTGATCAGCTCGTCCAGACTAGACCAGCTAATCAGACGCTGGAGAGACGTGTAACGCTTTTACCATGCGATGGTCTAGATTAGACCATAGAAAAAGTGAAGGTAAAAAAGTATAAGAATTACAGAAATAGTCTATAATTATACTATATTGACGAAACATAATCCTCTTCTTTGATCGCAGCAGCCGGTACCCTTCCCGATCCTTCCTTCCTCTGCGCTAGGTAAGTATGCTTTGCTTCGCGTCGACTGCTTCTTAAACACTTGACGCGTTATTTCTATTGCGAGAGAGGCGGCGCGTCGCGCCCGGGCGGTTTTCTCCCGAACTACCAGCTCAGAGCGGCAAGATTCAAATGAAGCCGGTATCAGTTTATTTTTAAAGTTATATGAACGTAATTCTTCTAAGACTCATAACAAGAATTCAAAAACATTTTTGAATATATCAGATGTGTCGAAAAAGAATCTAGAAAATTTTAAAGACAATTTTGTTATTTTACAGAATTTTATAAAATATTCGGAAAAGTTAGAGTCAGTGTGAAATATATTTAAGAGTTTTAGAAGTTAAGAAGAGACCCAAAAGCTCGTCGTTTTCGCAACTCATCATTGTCCATCTAAAAACTTGTTGAAAATCTTGCTAGAAATAAATTCAGTACGATGTAAAGACATAGATATATATCTGCCTCTCTGGTCTTTTGTAGGTTAGGTTGCAATTTCACAAAAAATCAATTTACCTTATCTGATAACTGTATATTATATTGATCGACAATTACCGAAAAACAGTGTGTATACAAACCTAGATACGTTGTCAATGACGTCAACAGAAAACGTTCCTGCACACTTTATTTCGAAGTTTTCCCAATCATGTCTGTCTGCTGAGGATCACACCAGACCGTCATGATAGCACTTAGATATTTCCAATCCAGATCGTCTGAGTGGGGCCAAGCCAGACCGTTTCGACGACACTTTGAAAATTTTTCAATCGAGTCCGTCTGAGAGGGCCAAGGCCAACACCCTGTCAGACCGTCTTAAGTAGACGGTCTAGATTCGGAC
>CAKNYM010052241.1:239384-266877 GCA_932195095.1 Andricus curvator
ATATTAACTAGTTTTATCTTATAAAGGATATAAAAAAGTATATCCAAAAAAATTGTCGTGCAAAAATATTATCACAGAGAGGGGATAACTTTAAGGGTTAAAATGTAGTGTAATTCTTGTAATTAAATATTATTTTATTCTTTCAATTCAGTCCGAAGTTGTCAGATTTTAAATAAATAGTATATAATGCGCCAAAGGGGAAAGTGAAACTTTTTCGACAAGTGTAAATTTTTAGTGCGAGTCGTAGACGAGCGAGAACGAGCCGAAGGCGAGTGCGTACTCGCTCGCCCATGACTAGTACTGAGAAAATTTACGTTTCGTAGAAAGTCTCCTCCCCTTAGTGCACGGGTTCTGCTCATAAGTAGGAATTTGGAAACTTTATTTTTATGTTAATATGAATTTAGGACATTTTTGATAATTACGGAAATTTAAAAAATTTATGGTATATTTATAAATTAACAGAAAATTTCTGAATTTTTGAAGTTTTTGCCATTTTTAGATTTTCTAAATTTTGAACATTTTTGGAAATTTTCGAAATTTTTCGAAATTAATATTATCCAAAAATACCAAAATTTACGGAAATTTTCCACCCAAAATGTGAGCTCATAGATGTATAATTTTTAATATTCACCCCTGACGTCACAGTTTTACTCTTAAGGGTGCAAAAGTACACTTTTTCTTCCTCTTACGTTACCGTGCTTGAAGACTACTACTTTAACAGATTTTAACAGTTTTTACTGAAACTTTAAATAATTTTAAATAATTTAGTTCAATTCATTACAAAAAAAGAACTGACTAGAATTCAATAAAAGTTCACGTTGAAAAGCCCAGTAGGGTGATTCAAAAATGCATTAAAATATTTTTTTTCTGCTGGAGGGCAACGATCCTCCCAATTAAGTTCCAAATCCGAAAAAAATGTATATTTTTTTAAAAGTTTGATTTTTTAAATACATGGGAAAAATCACTTTTCAAGGTCTTGAGAATAACTTCTGTGGGTTTAGGAAAATGTTACGGAAAATGTATAAAACAATACATAATATTGGGTCCCTCTCTAGTGAAATCAATATCTAAATCAATATCAATAACAATATCAAATCAATATCTTTAAGTTATTTTTAATTATTTAAACAAATTCCACTTGTTTAAATACTTGTATTTTTTTCAATGGTCCTTTTTCTCAGAGAATTATAATCAAGGTTGCTTTTTAATATACTTTATGTTTTCGATACCTCAGCTTTATTATTTAAAAAACCCTTATTTGATTAAATAAATTAAATTTGTTTGAACAATATTTTGTTAGGAAATTTTGAAATGTTCTTTCTTTTCTGCAATAAATATTACAAATAGTGATTTTGAAAAACATGAATTTCATTTTTTATATTCATGAATTGAATAAATAGTTAATTATTAGTTATTTCCAGTATTTTTTCAAATCTCTTATAAAATGTTACTCTACGTTGCCTATCAGTATATTCTGCGACACACTTCTTTTTCTGCTGTCTGGGAAGTTTTCCATGTACAAGAAATTGTTCAAACAATTCATTAATTATTTGCATTTTTCATTATCAATATTCATTATTAATATTCATTTCTGAATTTCCTAAACAAAATTCTCTAAACAACATGAATTTTTTAAATAACAATGCTAAAATACCAAGATATGCAACATAAAGGACTTCTTAGGACAACACAATGAAATACTGGAAATGACTGATAATTAATTAGTTAAACAATTCATGAATGTAAAGAATGAAAATGTATCTTTCCAACAATCACTTGTTGTAATATTTGTAACTAAAAAGAGAGAAATTTTCAAAATTTTATGGAAAAATATTGTTTAAACAAATATAATTTGTTCAAAAAAAAGTAAATAATAAATATATAATGAATAATAAATTAAATGATAAAGCTGAGATATCGAAAACGTATAAAATAATAAAAATGCGAACTTGATTTTGATTCTTTCAGAAAAAAGCCAACTTTCTGATAAGAACAATTATTTAAACAAATAAAATTTGTTTAAACAAATAAGGTTTCGTTAAGTAATAAAGCTGACGTGTTGGAAACGTATGAAATATATAAAAAGGCAACCTTGATTTTGATTCTGTTAGGAAAAAGCCGACTTTTTGTGAAAATAGCTATTTGTGATAGAAGTGCGCAACATAGGCAATCACATAAGTAAAAACCGCCTGTGCGCACGTGTGTCAGAATTTTTTTTCTTACAAAAACCGTCCTAGAAAAATATTGAGCACTTTTTTTACACTTTTTTACCAAATGTCCGATCCCGTATGGTGGTTTGCAGCCAAAGTTATGTATAGTTTTTTTAACGGAATTTTTAATAATTCTTTTATTTTTCCAGTGTGAAAAGTTACTGATCTCTCAAGTGCGCTTGCGCATCCATTGCGTCGAGTCGCAAAATAGATTGTTTCAAAGTACGCATGTGCAATTATTTTTGTCGCACCGTCTGCTGGATGGAAGCACTTTGCATATTAGTTAGAGGCATGGCAGTACTTACTTTTGAGGTGGGTGTTGCAAAAAGTAATAATCATCATCTAATGTAAGATTGCAAAAACAGCCTCGCCTTTTTGCATACAAGGTGCACTACTATTCGCGGTACATGTTAATGCAAGTACCCTTAACAGTTAACAAGGAGCCATAAGATACATACATTCATACAAACATACATACATATATATATAGTTAAAAGTTTGTCATAAGGACAACCGCAGGATTTCGCCGGGAGCGGGTGCTAATCTGAAAAATTGCACCCGCTCCCAGCGAAATCGCAGTAAAATTTCAGCTGTAACCACGTCTCACGACCGTGGGATAGGTGGTTACAGTCTGCGACGAACTCAATACGATGGTCCGGCAAAAGTCTCGTGCACCCTGAGGACACGGAGCGACCCAAGGACGACCGCCTTATGCATTTTCCCCGCAAGTGTCTCAGCATTTTTTTTGACACGCAGGGATGCTTTTCAGGCTATTAACCAGTGAAACCTTGGCACCTCCAAGAGCGCCGATGATCAAGACGATTAGCTTAACAGAATATTCCGGGTATAACCGTCGCAACTCCCTTATAAGGTCTTTATACCTGTCTTTCTTTTCTTTCTCCTTGGCTGTGACGTTTTTGTCAGCTGGTGCCGAAAATTCGATAACGAACATGGTTCGTTTCTCGACTCTATTTCTCTAGGAGCGTTTAGCGGAGAGGTATTTGGGCTAATGCCATAAGAGTGACAGAGATGGTAATAAAGCACTCTTAGTGCCGCATTGTGCCTTTGGATGTAGGTCGTTCCCGCATGAGTTGGACAACTAGATAGTATGTGTCCTAGATGCTCGGGGTGTGCATGACACGCTCTGCAACTATCATCGGGAATGTCTTGGCTCAAAATGTGGCGACGGTATGCTAGAGTGGAAATGACACCGTCTTGACATGCCAAAATGAAGCCCTCCGTGCCCGACTTCAATCCGGGTGATCTAAGGAAAGCAAACGCTAGCTCATACGACATCGACTGATCTTCCACATTTCTGTGGAAGATGACGTGCATCCTCTTGTCGAGGAGCTGTTCGTGGAAGTTTTTCTCCTGTGCTTTCTTAATCCGGGCCTTCAGGAGTGAGTATTCAAGATGGATAAGATTTGATGCATTTTGCTCACCCCTAATATTGAAGTCAAGGCCGAGTGTTTCAGCAGCCTCCTCCGCTGCTTTGTACAGAAACGCCCCTTTTCCTACTTCTTCGTGTTTCCTGACCATTTTAAGAAGAGGGTCTTGTCCATTTGCAACTATATGTGCTGTACTCAGAATGAGTCTGTTGTGAAGACATTCAAGATTCAGTATTCCGCGACCACCTAGGCGGCGTGAGATGTAAAGTCGCGGAACAGAAGACTTAAGGTGCATGCTCTTGTTCATGTGCAAAATCTTTCGCGTCCCGATATCAAGGGATCTAGCTCGTCCTTCGTCCATGGAACCACTCCAAATGAATAGAGTACTACCGGGACGGCAAGCGCGTTCGTTGCAGATACTTTATTTCTCGCCGACAGTTCGGAAGACCAAATCTGCCGGATGAGACGTTTGTATCTGCATCGGAGAGTATCCTTTATAGATGTCGCGTCCTGAATGCGGCTCTGTGGCACGCCCAGGAATGTATAGGTCTCTCCAGCGCAAAGGTGTCGTATAGCGCTTCTGTCAACGAGCTCAGGATCTTCGGGGATGCCATTAAGTTTTCCTTTCTTCAAATTAACCTTGGCGCATTTGTCTAACCCGAATTCCATTCCAATCTCTTGAGTGTACTCTTTGACAATTTTCAGAGCTAGATGTAGTTTCTCTTGATTCATAGCATAGATCTTAAGATCATCCATGTAAAATACATGAGTGACCTTATGCTTTCGGTTTCCAGGTTTGCCGCAGAGATACCCTTCGGAATGGCGAAGTGCGAGAGATAGTGGCAATAATGTGAGGCAAAAGAGGAGAGGGCTCATGGTGTCGCCCTGAAATACACCTCTCTGAAAGGTGATACTGTTAGTGATCACACGATGTTTTCCAGATGAGATAGTAAATCTGGTTTTCCAAAGCGGCATTAATGTCTCTATGCACCTCACGATGTGTGGATAAACCTTTAGGCTTTCCAACAGACAGATGATAAGTCTATGGGAGGTTGAATCGAAAGCTTTCCGGTAATCAATCCAGGCCATCGATAGAAATCGCTGATAGTATGCTGCGTCTTTACAGACACATCTATCGATGAGCAGGTTCTCCCGACATCCTGCTACGCCTTTCTTTGAGCCACGTTGTTCATACATTTCTCGCCATACAGGTCCAATTGTCCGAACAATCCTATCATTTAGGATAGCTGTGAAGATCTTATACAGTGTGTTCAGACAAGTTATTGGCCTCTAATTCTTAGGGTCAGCTAAGTTGCCCGTCTTCGGCAGGAGCACTGTGCGCCCTTCCACCAACCACCCCGGAATAGGCTCTTCCGACTTTAGATATGAGGTAAAAATTCGGGCCAGATGCTGGTGGGTTGAAGGAAACTTCTTCCACCAGAAGGTCTTGATGCCATCTGGTCCCGGAGCGGAATAGTTCTTCATGCCTCTTAATACGTTTTTCACCTCCTCGGTAGTGATAGGTGGGCATTCCTCCTCAGCTGTGATGAGGGCATTGCACAGCTCCTTGAAGCTGTTTATGTTCTTTGAGCCTTCTTTAAGTGGATGTTGGACTTCGTAGACTTCTCTCCAAAATGCTTCGACCTCCTCTGGTTTGGGCGGATGGTCGACAGTAACTGGAGGGTCTTGGAAGAGTCGAGATGGGTCAGACGAAAACTGTTGATTTTCTCTGACCCACCTCTCTCTCCGCTCTAGACTTCTCCTAGCGTCAGATAGTACTCGTATTCTGTCAACAATATGCTGCCTGATGGTCAGTAGCTTTGACTTGTTGATTGTGTGATGACGGATCCGCAGTTCGCGCGTGAACTGTCGAACCTCGGCAGTGAAAGTCCTGCCAGATGTTATGTAGTCAATTACACACTGAATGCGGGACGCGTACTGTCTTGCCCAGCCTATCTTTGTGCTAAGTTGATGCATTCGTCTTTTGGTCTTATGATCAACCGTTGGTTTTGTTTTACGGTTTGCATCTGCCAAAGTTCTCGCTGCATTGTACACACTACAATTGATAGTCCAGAGGTCGGATTCTTCGGAAAAGTCTCCACGAAGCTCATCATCCAGTTCAGTCAGATCTTTGGGCTTGGGAGAAACCTGAATGTTGATGTTTCTTCGGGTCTTGAAGCATCGTTCTTCCTCGATTGGATGCCTGTTCGAGGTTGGTCTCAGTGTCGCCTCTCTTTCTCTGTTGCCGGCTTGTTCTGGCTGCGGTTGTGTAGGCGCTGCGCTTATATAACCCCTTTTCCGGAGGTCCTCGGCACGGTTTCGCAGACGTTTTTGCGAAAAATCCGAGAGCTCTGGGTGTTTCTCGCACCACAGAGCATGCAGTCGCGCCATGTAACCTTTTCGTTCAGGGGCCATACTGGTATCATAGCACTCCAGCAGGTCGTCCCTGAGTCGATCCGTCCACCCAAAAGTAACGAGATTCCGTTGGTCAATCGCATTGACTCCGTCTTGATTGGCTCCCCCAACTCTAGGGTAGTCGGCATTGTTGTCCGACCCATTGTCGGGAGCCCTGCGCGTTCGATTGTTTTGAACCGCACTTCCTACAACTATGTTTGGTGTTGTCATTGTTGTTCCCACGAGCAGCTAGGGAAAAGGGTTAGTCCATCCTTGTAGAGCCCCGCGTGCAAGGATAAGGCTGATACTCTGAAAGGTCGCCCGGTATCCCAGAGTCACCGTTTGAGACACCTCACCCAGGTGCCATTCAGCTTTCGGCACGGTTGTTACACCTCCGCTTAGGGGTTATTCCTTCGGGACCATCCCTGGACAATTGTCCGCGACTGCTTATTAATTATTGTAACCATATTCAGCAGAAACCCTTGGTACAGGGACCCTCTATCCGCAACCCGAGGACGCGTCCGGTGGCTTTGTCATAGGCCCTTCAGTTCGAATATATATATATATATATATATATATATATTCAGTATTAGGATCTGCAGAGTTGGGGACTTATAGATTATGTTAACCATATGTTCTTCGCTGAGGCAGATAGCATTATACTTTCCAGAGATCACACTGTTTCGCTAGATCGAACTTGGTCGATCCCATGGATAAACTTTCAATTAAAAACTAAACAGAGGATAATTCTGCCGACTTCACTTTCTCTTTCCTGTCATCATCAGATTCATTGTTAATGAAAAATTGCCATTTTTATTTCCATTGGAGATTGGAAGAGGCCAAATAGACATTTGACCTATGTCCTCTGATCTCTCATCTTTAACTTTTAACATCCGACCTTTGACCTATAATATTCGACCTCTCACCTTTGACCTTTGACCTCTCATATATGACTTTCAACATTTAACCTTTGGCCTAATATATTTCATGTTTGACCTTCAACCTTCAACCTTTGATCTTTGACCCTTGACTCTTGACTTTGACTTATGACATATAATATATGATTATATACTTATCATCCTTGACCTCTAATATTTTAAATTTTACTGTTGGCCTTTGACCTCGCACCTTTGATCCTTGATTTTGTTGAAAATTCGTTTCTTTTTTTGTTAAAAATTCATTTTTTATCTGAAAATTTAAGCATTTAATTTCTTGTTGGAAATTCATCTTTTTCGTTGAAATCAACTGGTTGAATATTTGTTTTTGTTTTGTTTTTTTAGTTAAAACGAAATTTTTTAAACTGAAAATTCGATTATAACATTTTTGGTTGTAAATTTATCCTTCGCAAGTAAAAAATGCATGGATTTTGTTCAATATCAACCTTTTTCTAATCTTTTAACTATTTGGTAAAAAATTAACTTTTTTGTTGAAAAATTATATTTTAAGGTTGAAAATGCAACTGTTCTCTTAGATAATTCATCTTGCTGACTTCAACATTTAATAAGTTTCTTGAATTTTCATGTTTATTGAAAATTCGTCTTTTTTTGGTAGAATATTAATCTTCTTAGTGGAAAATTGAAGGGACGTATGCAATAACCACCTTAGCGCGCAAACACGGGTAAAAGTATTGTCCGAACTAATTGTTTACAAATGCAACTGTTTGTGTTTGAAGTTTCTATTTTTTTTTTTTTTTTTTTTTTTTTTTTAAATTGGACCATATAATTGGAAATTCATCCAATGAAATTCCGCCAGTAAGATGAATTTTCAAAAAAGGAGATTAATTTTCTACCCAAAAAGACGAAGTTTCATCAAAAAACGTGAAGTTTCCACACAAAATTTTAATTTTCAAATGAACACTATGAATTTTCAACAAAAAAGGTAATTTTCTACCAAGTAGTTAATTTTTTAAATAATTATTTTAACTTTTACCCATTTAGTTGAATTTTCAAGCCAAAAAGACGAATTTTGTACAAACCAGTTCAATTTTCAAAACGAAAAGATGAATTCTCAATGAAACCTGTAATACTTGATATTTCAACGAAAAAATATTTTAATTTGAAATAAAAAGCAGTTGAATTCAACCAAAGAAGATGATTTTTCAACAGAGTAGTTAATTTCTCAACAAAATACATGAATTTTCAACCAAATAGTCGAATTCTCAAATAGAAAAGATCAATTTTGATTAAAAATATAAATTTTCAGCCAATAAAGGAATAGTTATATTTTAAGTTAAAAAAAATTGGTTAAAGTTTCCACTCTAAAGATGAATTTTCGCAAGCTCGCAAGTTTGAGCGCGTCTAGGGTGTGCGACTGTTGGTTCTCGCGCTTCGCGCTCTATAATGTATTTATCTCGCGCTTCGCGCTCGATACTGTATTTACCTCGCGGTACGCGCTCGGTCTTTGTATTTCGCCCACATTTGTGCACAGACCTTTTAAAATTGAAGGTCAAAGTATCGACAACTGTAATTTGGTGATTGTGAATTCTCTTTTGTTAAAGCTCCTTCGGCTTTAACGGATACATTCTCATCACGTACCTCGTACTTCGCACTCGATTTTGTCCAAAATGCGAAATTTTCTACGTTATATGTTCAACATTATTATATGAAATGTATATTACATTTATTTATGTACGTCGGCCTGTGATTGCTTATTTAGATATTGCAAAATGAAGAACGAATTGTATTTATCATGAATAATTTGATATTTATTTCATATTTTGCATAAAATTTTATTTTCAGCTACCCTGAAAAATGTATCATTTCAATATATTTATATTATTGCCATTCATAATATGCATTGATATTAAAAACAGATGTATTTTTCTTGTCTTGTTTTTATAATTGAAAAAAGTGCGCATCCTGTAAAAACTAGCTGTGAATTCGATCTCGAGTGTTTCCACTTTGTTTGTATTTATAATCATATGGTGCTCGTTTCACGAGCACTTTGTTTCCCGCTAGCAAATGTATTTGCTTCCTCATAGAGGAAGCATTAGTTATTTTTTTCAATAATAGACAAACCAAAGTCTTCATTTTGATCAATTTAAAAATAGAAATGTACAAAAAATGCAAAACTACAAAATAATACAAAAAAATTTTTTAACACAAAGACAAATCAAACAAATCAAATTTTGTATTCGAAATGATAATTTTTCGAGCTGGAAAAGGGATGCGAAAAGTTCTGTAGCAACCTATCCCTTTCCCAGCTTTATGATTTCGTTAAAAAAATTGTCAGAATTACCCTATTCGCAAATTTAGGATCAAAAAGTATTTTCTATTCATGCGTCAACTTTGAATTATGTCAATGAAAAAAGTTTTTCTGTTTGGAGCAGATGAATCAAATATTATAAATGAGCATAACTTCCTTAATCTTCTTCTTCCTTAATCACGCCTACCCTGAAAGGGAAATGGCTTAATGGTATACTACTACTATACTACCATAGCATCCCTACTCTTTAATAAAATGTATTAATATTATAGGTCAATCGATTCGTTTCGAACCAAGGAATCTTTTATATTCTTGCACCAACTTTGAATTATGTTAATGAAAAAAGTTTTACTATAAAAAACCGATTTTCAAAATATATAAATTACCATAGCTTCCCTACGCTTTAATAAAATATATTAATATTAGGTCAACCGATTCGTTTCGAACCAATGAATCTTTTATATTCTTGCATCAACTTTAAATTATGTTGAAGAAAAAAGTTTTACTATAAAAAACCGTATTTTCAAATATTATGCATTACCATAGCTTCCTCACTCTTCAATAAAATATATTAATATTAAAGGTCAATCGATTAGACTCGAATCAACACATCTTTTCTGTTCTTGCATCAACTTTGAATTATGTTAATGAAAAAAGTTTTACTATAAAAACCGATTTTCAAAATATATAAATTACCATAACTTCCCTACTCTTTAATAAAATGTATTTATATTATAGGTCAATCGATTCGTTTCGAACCAAGGAATCTTTTATATTCTTGCACCAACTTTGAATTATGTTAATGAAAAAAGTTTTACTATAAAAAACCGATTTTCAAAATATATAAATTACCATAGCTTCCCTACGCTTCAATAAAATATATTAATATTAGGTCAACCGATTCGTCTCGAACCAAGGAATCTTTTATATTCTTGCATCAACTTTGAATCATGTTAATGAAAAAAGTTTTACTATAAAAACCCGATTTTTCAAATATTATTAAGTGCTAAGAAAAAATGCAACAAATATTTCTAGAAATCCTTTGGCCAGTTCCAAGATATTAGTCGGGAAAATGAGCCCTCCAAATTTCATTAATTTATCTACGACCGTTTTCAAGTTATCGTGTTCACAAAAAAGCGTGACATCCACACATCCACACATCCACACTCACACACATCCGGACAATTACTTACATTTTTAAATTGAGGAAGGTTCAATTAAATGAATTTAAAAATTTTGGAAAATGTTACCATAACAAAACTTCCAATTTTGTTATTATGCATTTTATTGCAACTTGTGTCGTTTTTCCATATATTGTAATTTGTTTAGGTTCGATGTTATTCTTTACGATTTGAGTCAAAAATATGCATCCTAGCATAAAGTGGTTCAAAGAAAATTTGTAAATGTAATTTAGGCGAAAAATTTTGTTAGATAAAATGTTATTGTAGCGTGTATCGTTTTTCCAAAAAGTTAATTTTTTTATTTTATACGTATTTTTGTAACAAAAATTTATAACAAATTTGTAGATCCTTTTTGGTTAAACAACTTTTGTCTATTCATCTTTTTTCGTACCTTGCGTCGTTTTTCCACAATTTTTTTATTGTTAATGTTATGTTTCACGATTAATATAAAAATTACGCATCTTATCAAAAAATGATTAATAAAAAATGTGTAGCTATTTTCTGAGTGAACAACTTTTGCCTATTAATTTTATTTGTGGTTTGTGTCGTTTGTCCAAAAATTTAATTAATTTTATTCTTAAATCAGTTTTTTACCAATGAAACAAAAACTACGTGTGCCATGAAAAAGTGATTTATAACAAATTTGTAGATCTTTTTTGAGTGCACATTTTTTGTCAATTCATCTTTTTTTGTATCTCGTATATTTTGACCGCAAAATGGAATTTTGGATTTTTCATTATTTTTTTGTGCGATAAAAATTTGAATTTCGGATTTTTAAAGAAAATTAAGAAAAAGTCTCATAACAATATTGTAGGGTGTTCGAAAAGAAACATTGTTCTTTTCTTAATTTTTTTTCATATCGTGCGTTGTTTGGCTTAAAATGTTCATTTTCGTTTGTTTTTTGGAATTTTGTAAATGCTATAACTCCAGTCATTTTTGTTTTATCAAAAAAAGTAATTGAGATAAATTGTTTGTCTTTTTGAGTATTACGAAGATCCGTGCATAGAATTTCCAAATTTAAAAAAAAATGGTCTCATAAATTTTGAAAAAGCGCTCACATTTTTGAATTTTTATCCAAAATGACTGGCGAACGAACTTGACCCTCATTTTGGAACACTTGAAGAGCATTATTATTATTATTATTATTATTATTATACCATTAAGCCATTTCCCTTTCGGGGTAGGCGTGACTTGCTCGGTTGGAGAATAGTAGTGTGCATATGGGTATATAGGTATAAGGTAGGTAGGTATATAGGTATGAGGTAGATAGGTATATAAGTGTTAGGTATATATATTTTAGATTGATCTGGAATTCTCGTGTTATTTATTTAAATGACACGTTTATTCCGCAACACTGCTCCGACCCAGGTTGCTGATCAATCTCTCTAGCGATTACCCCAAGTGAAGAGCCTCACAAAATTGTTATGTATGGTTCTCCACTTGGGCCCATTAGTATCCAAGATCTTTGTTTCAGGCCTCATTCATTCTACTGTCACTCTGTTTACAAACTATTTGTCGCCACACTTTTCTGTCCTGGCATACTACTCTAGCTTCCTTCACGTCACCAAAGTTTAATCCAATCTGTCAATTCTTTCGAAAGTTATCGTGCTAACAAAATAAAAATCTACATACACACCCACATACATACATACATACATATAGGCAGACACATTCGCGAAAATCTGTTTTTTGGGTTCGGAGTGTCTCGAAACGTGGACATTTGACAAAAACGGAGGGGGTCAAATTTTACACAAATCTTATACCTTCTCTGATGAGAATGTAAAAATTGATTTTTAACAAATTAGTTCAACTTTCAACTAGGTAGTTGAATTTGCAAACAAAACAGATGACTTCTCATCAAAAAGTGTAATTGATGATATTTGAACAAAAAAATATTTTTATTTAAATCAAAAACAGTTGAATGCGATAAAAAAATACGATTATTCAACAAAATAGGTAATGTTTAAAACAAAATGACGAGATTTTCAACGAAAAAGATGAATTTTTTACCAAATAGTTGAATTTTTTACTAAAAAAGATGAATTTTCAACTATAAACTTAATAGCTAATCTTTCAGTTGAGAAAAAGGTAACTTTCAACCGAAAAAGAAACAAATTTTTAACAAAATAGTTAAATCTTCCATCAAAGAGATAAATCTTGAACCAAAAACATAAATTTTTAACAAAGCAGTACAACTTTCAACCAAGTTGTTAAATTTTTTACCAAGAAAGATGAGTTTTCACCAAAATAGTTGTATTTTCAACGAAATAATTACATTTTCAATCAAACAGTGGAATTTTTAACCAAGACAAAAATTTAAACGAGAAATCGAGAAAAAGGCGAAATTTCTTGAAAACATGAGAAAAAGCAGATATTCTTCAAAAAGGGGAAATGAGGGGAAAAGAGGGGAATTCGCAAACTTTCTTAAAATTTATCATCAACAAATATATTAGACATTATGAACTATTTTGTTTCTTTTTTGGTTGAAAATTAACTTTTTTCAACTAAAAATTTACGTATTACGTTTGTCGTTGAAAACTGATCGTTTTTAGTAAAAAAATGCAACCATTTGGTCAAAAATTCATCTTTTTCGTTGAAAATTTCATCTCTTTGGTTTACACTTGAACTATTTTGTTGAATAATCGTATTTTTTTTTGCATTTAACTGTTTTTGATTTAAATTGGAATCTCTTTTTGGTTGAAATATCATCAATTACACATTTTGTTGAGAATTAACCTTTTTTCTTTGAAAATTCAACTAAATTGGTTGAAAGTTGAATTACTCTGTTAAAAATCAACTTTTTGCAAAGATTCATAATTTTAGTTAAAAATTCGTCCTTAGAGTGGAAAATTTATCCAGTTGTTTTGACTGGAAATTTAACTGATCCATTATTGGTTGAAAATTTATGATCTTTTCTATTGGATTAAAAATTCATGTATTTTTTTGAGGATTTAATTATTTTGTTTGAAAATTCATATCTTCGTATGTACCATCTTTTTTTGGTAAAGAATGCAACTATTTGGTTTAAAATTCATCTTTTTGATGAAAATTCATCGATTTTGGTAGAAAATAAAAATATATATCTAAAAATTAAACTATTTATTTGAAAAATTAACTACTTCATAGCAAATTACCTTTCTCGTTAAATTTTTATACCATTAAACCATTTCCCTTTCAGGGTAGGCGTGACACTACCCGATTCGGGTAGTGTTTCTAGGTTTTTCTTGTAGTTATAAATAACTACAAGTGTGGGCTCACCACACCCACGATGTGCCAACAGCACTCATGTCAGTATTCTTGAATGGTCACCCATCCAAGTACTAACCGCGTCCAAGGCTGCTTAACTTCAGTGATCTGACGAGAACTGGGTTTTTCAGCGTGGTATGGCCGTTGGCCATTAAATTTAATTGAAAGAAAATTTATTTTTTTGTTGAAAATTAAGTTTTAAAACTGAAAATGTAACCATTTTATTTTTGGCTAAAAACTTATCATTTTAGTTGAAAATTTAACTATTTGTTTGGAAATTCAACTATTTTAGTAGAAAATTCAACTAATTGCTGTTAGGTGGATACATTCTTACATGGAATATTAAATATTTCGTTGAGAAATCATTTTTTTTGTTTGAGAATTGAACTATACTTAGTACAAAATTAAACTGTTTTGTTACAAATTAAACTATTTATTTGAAATATTAACTACTTGGTGGAAAATTACCTTTTTTTTGAAAATCCATAGTGTCGGGTGGAAAATTGAAGTTTTTTTTGTGTATAAAATTCATGTTTTTTCTTGAAAATTCTTCTTTCTGAGTAAATAATTAATCTTCTTTTTTGAAAATTCATCTTATTGGCTGTGGATTCAGCCATTTTCTCAAAAAGTCGCCTTTTTTTGTTCAATTTAACTTAAAAATAATTCGTTTTTTTTTGCTAAAAATTAATTTTTGAATCTGAAAATTTGACTATTCCATTTTTGGTTGAAAACTTTTTTGTTGTTGAAAATTTAATTGTTTGGTTGAAAATCCAACTATTTTGGCAGAAAATTGAAGTATTTGTTTTTGGTTGCAAAATACAACTGTTTTGTAGAAAATTCATATATCTTGTTGAAAATTCGTCTTTTTTTAGCACAAAATTAATCTTCTTTTTTTAAAAATCATCATTTTGGTTAAGGATTCAACTATTTTGTTAAAAAGTCGTGTTTTTTAGTTGAATTCAACCAGTTGGAAATTAGATTGTTTTTTTTTGTTAAAAATTAATGTTTCGAACAGAAAATGTAGCTAGTCCATTTTTTGGTTGAAAACTTATATTTTTTAGTTGAAAATTCATATCTCTTGATTAAAAATTACATTATTGCTGTAAAATTCATCTTTGTATGCTTAAAATTCAACTATTTTGTTGAGTTATCTCTTATAGTCGAGCATTTAACTGTTTTGTTGAAAATTCGTTCTTTTTGGATTGAAAATGTATACATTCTTACATGAAATACAAAATATTATATATTTTGTTGAGAATTAATTTTTTTGTTTGAGAACTGAAGTATACTTGGTTGAAAATTCAATTATTTTGGTAGAAAATTAAACTATTTTGTTAAAAACTAAACAATTAATTTGAAAAATTAACTGCATGGTGGAAAATTAACTTTTTTGTTGAAAATCCATAGTGTTGGGTGGAAAATTCAAGTTTTTTTGTGTGTAAAATTCATATTTCTTGTTGAAAAATCATCTTTTTGGGTAGAAAATAAATCTTCTTTTTTGAAAATTTATCTTATTGGCTATGGATTCAACTACTTTGTTGAATATTAGTCTTTTTTGGTTCAATTGAACTGGAAGAAAATTCGTTTTCTCTTTGCTAAAAATTAATTTTTGAAACTGAAAATGCAACCATTCCATTTTTGGTGAAAAACTTTTGTTGTTGTTGAAAATTTAATCATTTGGTTGAAAATTTAACTATTTTTGTAGAAAATTCGAATATTTGCTTTTGTGTGCAAAATACAACTGTTTTGTAGAAAATCCATGTATCTTGTTGAAAATTCGTCTTTTTTTAGAAGAAAATTAATCTTCTTTTTTGAAAAATCAATATTTTGGTTAAGGGTTCAACTATTTTGTTAAAAAGTCGTGTTTTTAGTTGAATTCAACCAGTTGAAAATTAGTTTTTTTTTTGTTTGAAAATTATTTTTTAAACAAAAAATGTAACTATTCCATTTTTTGTCAAAAACTTATATTTTTAGTTGAAAATTCATCTCTCTTGGTTGAAAATTAAATTCTTGCTAAAAATTATTCTGTTTAGGTTTAAAATTCAACTATTTTGTTGAGTCATCTTTTATAGTCAAAAATGTAACTATTTTTACATTCTCATTCTAATGAGAAGGTATTGGTTTTATGTAAAATTTGACATAGTCGGTTTTCATCAAATCTCCACGTTTTGAGACCCCCTGAGCTAGAAAAAACGATTTTTACGAAGGTGTCTGTCTGTCTGTCTGTAGCCACGATAACTTTCGAAAAAATGATCAGATTTGATTGAGCTTTGGCACACTTTTTTATGGCCGAAAAATAGAGAACGAGTTCGTCAACCAGCTATTTTGGATGAAAATCCAAAAAGTGAGCACATTTTGAAAATTTTTGAGACCACTTTTTTGGAAGATTTGAAAATTCTATGTACGGTTATTAGTAGTACGCAAAATGACGAACAAAATATTCTTATGACTTTTCGTGATAAAAAAAAATTACTGGAGTTATAGCATTTTCAAAATTCCAAAAAACAAACGAAAATGAACATTTTAAGCCGAAAAACGCACGATATGAAAAAAAGTCAAGAGGAGAAAAACGTTGCTTTTTGAACACCCTATAATATTTTCAAAACAACTTTTTGAATTTTTTGAAAAATAAAAAATTCAAATTTTGATCGCCCAAAAAATTAATGAAAAATCAAAAAAGCCATTTTGCTGTCAAACTATGCAAGATACCAGAAAAGATCATCTCACCAAAATTGTGCACCTAAAAAAGATCTACAAATTTCTTGTCATTCACTTTTTGATATGACGCGCATTTTTTGTTTTATTCGTAAAAAACAGCATTGAAAATAGAAAAATCAAATTTTCAGACGAATATTACCAGCTACGAAAAAATTACCGAAACAAAATTTGTTCATCCAAGGAAGAGGTACAAATTTGTTGTGACTCATGTTTCGATAGGATGCGTGGTTTTTGTTTAATTCGTGAAAATAACATTGACAGTAAAAAAAAATCAAATTTTTGAAAAAACAATGCAAGGTACGAAAACATATAAATGAACACAAATTGTGCATTCAAAAAAGACTTACAAACCCGTAATCAATTTTTGTGGTAAGAATATATTCAAAATGAAAAAATTAACTTTTTTGATAAACGGCACAAGCTAAAATAAAATGTTAATTAATAAAATTTGTCGCCTGAATTATATCATTACTTTTCATTTGAAATCAAATACCAATTTAGTAATTTGTATATGAAGAACATATAACACGAAGCACAAAGTGCGCGCTCAGTGTATTTACCAAATAGCACGTCGTAAGTGCGCTCAAACTTTTTTGTTTCTATCATACGGTTCAAATGATTTTCAAATCAAATATCGAGCGCGAAGCGCGAGTGTCTGGATGAGAATGTGTTCCTTAAGGTCGATAGAACCTTGAGTAAATAAAGTTCCTTTTCAGTCTAAAATAAAAACAAATTTAACAATCACTTAATATGTAGAGGTTTTGATAATTTTATAATATTTGCAAACAAACTTTTTCTTTTCATCGAAGTCGAACACGAAGTTCAAAAATCTAGAGGAGCCGAGCGTAAAGCGCGATGCAAATACGCCCGAGCGCGTAGCGCGAGGTGAATACATAATCGAGCGCGAAGCGCGAGATAAATATATGATCGAGCGCGAAGCGCGAGATCCAACAGTCGCGCGCCCTAGGCGCGCTCAAACTTGCGAGCGAAGCGAGCCGCGCGCGAAGCGCGCCATGAGAATGTGCCCGCGAAGCGGGCAGATTTTTTTTTAATTCGTTACCAACCGTAGTTTTTGGCGTAACCCCCTCTCCTCTAAAATTGCCTTTATGAAAAAGAAGTATTGGTGAGTATTGGATCTAATACTTTTCTTCGCGAATAAGTATTGGAAATCCAATACTTTTTTGCGAGAAAAGTACTTGATCCCATACTTACCAATATTTCTTTTTCATAAGGGTGGTAACGTAGTTTATGGACGATCCCTAATTGGTTCATATTGAGCAATACGAATATTGAAAACAATTCAATTGCCTTTCAGTTTTTACATTGATCAAGAGAGTGAACGCAACTCAAGTTCAAAATGAGTTTGTAAGAAAATAATCTGACACAATATTGAATTCCTAGTTTTTTCTGTGAGGGAATCCAATTTTCTTCGGATTGTTATGCAACCTTCTAAATCAATTTAAAGTGACAAAAAGAAAGATTAGTTTTTTGTCACTTCTTTGATTAGAATCTAGTTTTGTTTTTCATCAAAACGTATACCCTTCAGAATAATGTATTTTATTCGATACGATAAATAAGAACGTGACAATAGGGCAGGAGTAAAAAGTGTTACTTTTTCTGATCAATCCTTGACCCACCGCAAGACACGTAACGAAACGTTAATGGTCTAGGCAGGACAATGACGAGCGGCTCGCTGCTCGCTCGCCTTAATTATCGTCTCGAGTCAATAATAATAACTAAGGGCTGAAATTACGAAGACAATGACACTCGTGCAACATTCGCTAAATACTGACATTAATATTCTGCGTTCCAGTCTAATTATTGGATGCCGGCGAAGAATGTGAAAGTATATCTTTTAAAACCCTCAGGACCAACGACATACCGGATATCCCACATAAGTATTAGCAATGACATAATCATGACCATATTTAAAAAATAGTAATTCAAAGAGAACAATTTTCTATGAGATTTCGGGAGCCTGGATGTCGAGATCGGGCATTCCAGAATTAAATAATAATATAGGACATTATCTGAATGTTCTCAAACACTCTAAAATTTTCCAGAACATTCTCGACAAATTAAGGAGGTAGTTTGGAAATCTAATTTTGACTTGTGAATCTTTTTCATGCTCTGTTTTCGTTCCATAAAATTATTCGTGAGAAAGTAGATTTCATTTCGATCTTAAATAGAAAAATTTTAAACAGAGACACTAAACTCATGATTCGTTCCAATATGCAGGGTTAGCTTATTAATATTTTGAAAATTCTTTTAATTGAGGCCAAACAATTTGAACCTCAATTTTTGAAAAGAAATCTTTCTATCTAAATTTTTTTATTAAGAATGTTTGAAATATTAGCAACTTTAGAAATGTAAAAATTGTTGTAGTGTTTCTTTGCCTATTTGGGAAATGTAGTAATCTAAATAGATTGGTACAGAATCACATGATGTATTTTATAATATATTTGAAATGTCATCCTGGTAATTGTCAAAAACTGAGGTTGCCAAATGGGATGTATATATTTTTCAAATTTATAAATAATTTTATCGACCGGATACTTAACAAAAATAAGTTTTTCATAAGATTGTATTAAAACGGGGTTATAAAAAATGATACCCCCGTTACCTGTACAAAACAGGTATTCTGAGGAAGATGCCATATATAAAATATGTGCATGATTTTATTATGTACCAATAAGTACCTTTTTAATATTTCATCCATTAGAAATTTTATGATGAATTTTTCTAACTTTTCAGTTTTTTAATCATTCTTTTTTTTAGGACCGAATACTTAACAAAAATGAGTTTGTCAAAATGCTTTTTTTTTAATTTCATCCTTTTACTTATCAAAAAACTGAGGTTGACAATATGATGTACATAATTTTCAAATTTATAAGTAATTTAATTAAAGTGTCAACCAGATACTTATCAAAAATAAATTTTTCATACAGTTGTACAAGAACTGTATTATAAAAAATGACACCGTCGTAACCTATACAAAAAAAGTATTCTGAGGAAGATGCCATATATACAATATTTTCATAATTCTTCTATGTAATAGTTGATCATTTAAACCAAGCAAATATTTACATTTCTAGTAAAAAAGAGTTGAATTGAATAAAAAAATACGAATTTTCAACAAAACACTTGAATCCTCAAGAAAAAAAGATTTTTCAGTCATTAGAGAAAAAAAATTTCATCCAAAATGTAATATTTTGAACACAGAAGATTAACTTCCTATTATACAAGAAGGCAAATAGTGGAATATTCAAGCTAAAAATACGAGCTTTCTACAAAACAGTTGAATTTTGAATCAAAAAATTACAGTTTCTACCAAAAAAATAATTTTTTAACCAAGAAGCCAATTTTCTACTGAAAAAGATGAATTGTCAACAAAAGACATACATTTTTTATCAAATAGTTGCATTTCGACCAAAAATATTAGTCTTTACCTAAAAAGACCAATTTTTTACAAAATGCATACATTTCTAACCAAATATTTGAATTTTCAAACAAGAAAATTAATTTTTTACAATGAATGACGAATTTTCAACAAATTACATCAACTTTCAACCAAATAGTTGAATTTTTAAACTAAAAAAATCAATTTTTAAACAAAAATGGTATAGTTAAAATTGCTTAAAAAATTAATTTTTCATAAAAAAACGAATCTTCTAGAAAAAAATTTAATTTGCTACCCAATTGTTAAATTTCAGAAATAAAAAAATGAATTTTATATACAAAACGGTTGAATTTGCAACCCGAAAATAAGAAATTTGAACAAAAAGCTCATTTTCAATAAAGTAGTTCAATTTTCAACCAACGTATACTCTTTAACCAAAAATGGAATAGTTAAATTTTCATTGAAAAACGATCGTTTTCAATTTTAAAAAACTAATTTTTTACAAAACAGTCGAGTTTTCAACCCAAAATATGAATTTTTAACAAAAAACAAACTGAATTTTCTACCAAATTGTTGAATTTTCAAAGCAATTAAAGGACGAGTTTTCTACAAAACAACTGAATTTTCAACCTGAAAATATGACTTTCCAAGAAAAAAGTTAGTCTTCCACTAAGAAGGTAAATTTTTAACGAAACAATTAATTTTCAACCAAATAGTTTAATTTTTTACCAAATTGCTCAATCCTCAACCAAACGGAAATACTTTAAACACAAACAGTTGCATTTTTAATAAAAAAGAATGGATTTTCAACCAAGAAGATTAATATTTGACCAAAAAGACGAATTTTAAACAAATTACAAAAATTTTCAACTAGGAAAAAGCAATTTTCAATACAAAATATCAATTTAAAAAAAAATGGAATAGTTACATTGTTAGTTGAAAAAATTAATTATCAACAAAAAAACGAGTTTTCAACAAATTAGTTACATTTTCAACAAAAGAGATGAATTTTCAATTATATATCTTTAAAAAAAATTGTTAACAAAAGAGTTTAACCCGAAAGATGATTTCTTAACCCAGAAGATTAATTTTCTAAAAATGGAATAGTTAAATTTTCAACCAAGAAGATTAATTTTCTACTAAAAAAGAGGATTTTCCCACCAAATAGTTGAATTTTCATTGCAAAACAATCGCTTTCACCTTTGAAAAGCTAATTTTTCACAAAACAGTAGAATTTTCAACCTTAAAAATATGAATTTTCAACAACAAAAAATTGAATTTTCGACCAAATTGTTGAATTTTCAAAGCAAAATACGAATGTTCTACAAAATAGTTGAAAATAGTTAAACTTTTATTAAAATAGTTTGATTTTTAACAAAAAAGTTAATTTTTAACCAAATAGTTTAATTCTATACCAAATTGCTGAATCCTTAACGAAAGTAGAATAATTTAGAACCAAACAGTTGCATTTTTAATAAAAATTTATAGATTTTCAACCAAGGAGAATAATTTTCTACGAACAAAGACGAATTTTTAACATAATACATGAATTTTCAACTAGAAAAGATCAATTTTCAATAAAAAATATAAATTTTTAACCAAAAATGGAATAGTTACACTGTTAGTTAAAAAAATTAATTCTCAAGCAAAAAAAAAGCTAATTTTCAGCAAGAAATGAATTTTCAATTAAGATGATAAATAAAAAAAATGAATTTCCAACAAAAGAATTGAACCAAACGATGATTTTTTAACTCAGAAGATTAATTTTCTAAAAATGGAATAGTTAAATTTTTGACCAAAATAATAAAATTTTTAACCAAATACTAGAATTCTCAACGAAACGAGATGAATTCGGAACCAAAAATATATCAGTAGACTTTTCAACCAAAAATAATTGATTTTACTTCTTGTGTTCTATTAATTTAGTTCCCATTCAAGCGAAAAAACTAGAAAAAGGGAAGAAAGGTCATGTTTCTTAAAATTAGATAAAAAAAGATTTAATTAAAATTTATCATCAGGAAACGTATTGAATGTTATCTAGGTTTGTAACGCTATTTCCACTGACCCTCCACCACCCCCTGTTACCAATCGTAGTTCTTAGCGTGACCCCCTCACCCCATCAAATTGGCAACGTAGTTTATGGACGGCCCCTTTTTGAGTTCCTGATAGATTTCGTTTTTTGAAGACACCCTACTGGCGAGGAATACCAAAGAGAAGGAAAACGAGTATCCTAGTTGATCGGTACAAGGAAGCATAGTAGAATGGTAAAGGACAGGTGACCTGGCAAGGTCAGCTTTACCCCACGTGCACCTTCTTAAGGTAAGAAAAGGGGAAGGAAGCTAATTGGAATCCTTGCTACTTAAATATAAGATGAGCAGTAACGACATCGAAAGGCAGTAAACGATTTCTTCCTTTTTCTCTTTCTCTCTCTTTCTTGCAATTCGACGTCATTAACCAACCGACTGTCAATCTTTAATCGATGAAGATGATCCATGCAACCAATTAACGGCCACCAGAGGCAGCAGTAGCTCTGCAAAAATGCGTAAGCCTGGGTTAGATTTTCTTCAAGCTGTATTTTTTCTCTTCGTGACTGAGGTAAATTGTCTTCTGCGATTTAGCTTCAGATTCTGGTACAAACGTGGATCGATTTCAGTAATGGAATGCCCCGATCTTTGCGATATCGCACCGATGCGATGATGCGAACCGGTTTCGCGAAATGTCGCGACCGGATGCAGCCGCCATTCCTTCTAAGAACCTGACGTACGTAGGATCAAGGTGACATGAATTTCAAGAATCTGGGAAAAGTTTTCAAATCTGGAATTTTTTAATTGGAAATTGGCTGATTAGCAGAGTAATGCTCGGATGAGTGTTTGGTAAAACAAAATGTAGAAAGTTTCTTCAGTAGGGCCTTCTTTTACTGAAAAATTTACACTTATAAAAAATTATAAACACTAGAATGATGTTCTCTATAGTGGCATACACGCAGAAAAAAGAACCTTAAATTTTACTGAGAACCAAGTTAAATCTACTGATCTTCCAAGTACGTATATGGACAACACGGTAGTTCAGTAAATTTTACAAATTATAGGCAACTAAATATGACTATCATTGATGGTTACCAGTACCGATTTTCAAGTGCTGCTGACCTGTGGATCAGTAGATTTTACCGATCCAGTCGCGATTCTGCACTGTTCCTCGATGCTGCAATTACGAATTATCATGTCACTTTGACGGATAATATAAACAGATCTAACTTATGTTAACGGTACAGACTATATAGTTTGGACGGCTCTCTAAATTGTAAAAAAATATTGCTAAAAAATAATTAATAAATAAACACAAATTACTTCTGAGATATATTTTCAGATATACTTATAATTAATCGGTATTTGTAAGTTACAACGCTTATAATACAATTAAAATTTCGCACGCAACGGGGAGGATTCGAACGCATAAACCTAAGCACGCAAGTCGATTAGCTTAACCACTACACTATTACACGAGTTGCAATCTGTGAAATAATTCCGAAATGCATTTGTAACTAAGGTGGTGACCTCGGTAACGACTTTTGAATACGCGTCCATGACATCGCGGCACACGACAAAAGTTCTCGCATTTACCTCATACCCATACAAGTCAACTGGAACAATCGCGGAACGCAAACACGTCTTCCTCCAATAAACTCTCAACTGTACGCGACCTCTGAATAAGATGTGCCATCCAAAATTATGTTATTTATTATAAAACCCCTTCATTGCTAAGTGGGGATATGGAGTAATGTGACGACTGCCACAGAAATGTCAAAAATATATGTTTTTTAGGTGATGCAATCCATCCATTTCCGATGGCGTCATGAATTCATCCGGTGGTCCGCGCGGATCGGTTGCGTTATTACGACTTTGAGGGCGAGCTAAACAAGCTATTCGGATTGGTAGCATGTACCGATCCTTCTGTGATGTTCACTGCGCCACTATTGTAATTTCGGTTCAGTGGACTTTACATATCTTACCGTATTTCATACTAGGGAATAGAGGTTTATTTTACTAAAGGATTACCGTTAAATTCACCCTAACTTCACTGTGACATTTACGAAATGCTAAGTGCTTTTGACATTTTCACCCCTTCATTAAGAGCAGTTTTTACTGTTACGGTTACAAGAAACACTTCACATTTCTTGATTAGTAAATATTAAATTTCTTTTTTCTGCGTGACTACTGGTCAAATATTAGTCTATCCTCCACCTCCTCCACCACCGCCTTCACCACCTCCTCCTCAACCCTTCTCCCTGCACCCATATCCAATCTTATCCAATGCAATCCTATCATATGATCCCTCCCATCCCCCTCTCCTACTCCCCCCTCCACTCTCGTAAAAAAAGTACGACAGATGGACGGACGGACACCAGACAGAAACATTAAGGGTTTCTGCCTGTGAATTCTTTCGAACTCTAGATAATTCTTCTGAATTTGCATAAAAATTTATCAAAAAATCTGTATCCAACTTATGAAGTACCATTTTTATATTCTCATCCTAATGAGAAGGTATTGGTTTTATGTTTATGTAAAATTTGACTTAGTCTGTATATATTAGGGTGGTTCTTATTTAAACTTGGTGGATTTTTTTTTAATTTCTCTTCTCTCACCCCCCAGTTCTGTTCGAATGCCAAAAAAAAAAAATCTCCTTTGAGCAAAATCGGTTAATATTTAGGGATGCCGCAAAGACCATGAAGTTTCCCATTGTTTTAACATGGGAAAAAGTCAGCTTTTTGTAAATCTAATATTTAAACGCGATAATATATTACAAATGATTCCGTGTTTCAGCATATTGTTCAGAATTCGTCAGAGAATAAGAATCAATCATAAATTTTGAGGTTGAATAATTTTAAGCCACTCTTATGGGTCCCTAAAGAAAACCCCATAAGTGACAAATTTGACTTTTACGTAATATTGCGGTTTATTGACGCTTTTTAAAAGTTTAAAACAAATAAATAATCATTAATCGGTAATTTAAGAATATCCAGTCATTTTTTAACTAATATTCAATTGTTTAAACAATTTTAATTTGTTTAAATATTTGGGTTTTTTCAGTTAACTCGCGAAATGAACGTATTTTCTAGACTTTATGAATTATTTAATCAATAATAACAACAAAATAATTTGTTTAAATAATTTTACAATTATTTAAATAATACGTATTTGCTCCAGCATATATTATACCTAAAAAAAGCAGGAGAAACATTTCATCTCACTAAATTTTCGACAAATTTTATTATTTTCAAGTAATAATTTGTTTATTATGAATACTCGTGGATGTTTGAAAAATTTAAATTTGTTTAAACATCTACGAGTATTCATAATAAACAAATTAGTACTTACAAATATTAAAATTTGTCGAAAATATAGTGAGATAAAATGTTTCTCCTGCTTTTTTGTAGGTAAAATATATGCTTGAACAAATACGTATTATTGAAATAATTGTGAAATTATTTAAACAAATTATTTTGTTGTTATTATTAATTAAATAACTCATAAAGTCTAGAAAATACGTTCATTTCGCGAGTTAGCTGAAAAAACAAATATTTAAACAAATTAAAATTGTTTAAACAATTAAATCTTAGTTAACAAATGACTGGATATTCTTACATTACCGATTAATGATTATTTATTTTTTTTTAACTTTTAGAAAGCGTCAATAAACTCCAATATTACGTCAAATTCAAATTTGTCACTTATGGGGTTTTCTTTGGGGACCCATAAGAGTGGCTTAAAATCATGCAACCTCAAAATTGATGATTGATTCTTATTCTCTAACGAATTCTGAACAATATACTGAAACACGGAATTATTTGTAACATATTATCGCGTTTAAATATAAGATTTACGAAAAGCTGACTTTTTCCCATGTTAAATCAATGGGAAACTTCATGGTCTTTGCGGCACCCCTAAATATTAACCGATTTTGCTCAAATTTGGAGATTTTTTTTGGGGAATTCGAACAAAACTGGGGGGTGAGAGCAGAGAAATTCAAAAAGTGAAAAATAAGGACCACCCTAGTATATATGTATGTATGTCTGTATCCTGTAGGCACAATTACTTTGGAAAGACTAATCAGATTGGATTGAGCTTTGGCAAACGTTTTCAAGACATGAGAAGAAAGGACAAGTTCGTTAGCCAGCTGTTTTGGATGTAATTTCAAAAAGTTCGAGCATTTTCAAAATTTGTTGATCATTTATTTTTGAGATTTGAAAATTCTATGTACGGCTATTCGTAGTACTCAAAAATTCGAATAATTTATCCTCATAACTTTTTTCGATACAAATAAAATTATCAGAGTTATAGCATTTTCAAAATCTAAAAAAACAAAAGAAAATGAACATTATAAGCCAAACAACGCACGATATGAAAAAATGTCAGGAGAAAAAAAACGTTGCTTTTTGAAAGCCGTGATAGATTATCATAACAACTTTTCGAATCTTTTTGAAAAATCAAAAATTCAAATTTTGACCCCACAAAACATAATGAAAAATTCCATTTTTCGGTCAAACTGTGCAATATACGAAAAGAAAAATGACTGAACAAAAATTGTGCACCCAAAAAAGATCTGCAAATTCGTTAGTAATCACTTTTTGATTTGACGCGTAGTTTTTGTTTTATTCGCAAAAAACATCCATTAAAAATATTTTAAAAAATTTTTGGACAAACGACACTATCTACGAAAAAAATAAAACAACGAAAGTTGTTCACCCAAAAAAGAGCTACAAATTTGTTATTAATCATTTTTTGATAAGACGCGTAGTTTTTGTTTTAATCGTGAAATATGACATTACAAATAAGCAAATTAAATTTTTGGACAAAGACACAAATTACAATAAAATATTTAATAAAAAATTTGATTTAAAATTAGATCTGAAAATTTGCTTCCAATATTTTTCTCACGGGACACATGCTGAGAATGTGTTCGTTAAAGCCGAAAGAGCTTTAACAAAAGAGAATTCACAATCACTAAATTCAGTTTCCGATGTTTTGACCTTTAATTTTATAAGTCCTGTGCAAGAATGTGGGGGATGTGCAATGACCAAGCGCGTAGCGCGAGGTAAATACATTATCGAGCCGCGCGCGCAGGGCGCGATCAGAATGTGCCCGCGCGGCGGGAATTTTTTTTTAAATTATTCAAGCATAAACATGGCATTATTGTAATTTGTAATCACTGTGATCATAAAATAAGATAAACTCTGTAAATGCAGTGCTATATAATAATTAAGATCTATAAAAAAGCTGTTCTATATTATGTAATAAAATTTATATTTGTACCATTATAATCATGTAATTGATCTCTGGACTGTTGGATTTTTTTAATAAACTCAAATTGAAATAAAATTTAATGAATACTAGTCACTTAATTGAATTACTAGTTAATCACAGGCCGAATTATATTAAATCATGCTAAATTCTTTCGAATCTTAACGAATTATTTGAAATTCTTTCGAATCCTGTTGTATTATTTTGAATTTTACCGACTTCTTTTGAATTCTGGTTAATTCCTTCCAATTCTAACAGATGCTTTCGAATTAGAACTCATTCTCTCGAATTATAAGGGATTCTAAAGAACTCTAAGGAATTCAGACGAAATTTTTCGAATTCTAATAGATCCTTTCACATTCTACCGTATTCTCTCGAATTCTACCGGATTATTTCGAAATATAACGGTGTCTGTGCAATTGTCAGTCACTTAATTGCTAGTGGAGTGTATTGG
>CAKNYM010052241.1:282967-295029 GCA_932195095.1 Andricus curvator
ATCACCAAAAATCGCTAGTCGAATTTTTACAGGTATAAATTTGGACCACCCTATATATATATATTTTTAATGTATATATATTTTTGAATATTCGTTTTTTTTTGTTGAAAATTAATTTTTTTGGGTAACAATGTAGCTATTCCATTTTTGGTTGAAAATTGATTTTTATTTTGAAAATTGCTCTTTTATATTTAAAAATGTATATGTATTTTATTCCAGATTCGTCTTATTTGGTTACAAATTAATCTTCTTGATTAGAAATTCTTCCTTTTTTTTTGAAAATGCACCTGTTTGAGTCTAAATTAATCTGGGTCGGTTGAGGATTCAACAATTTAGTATTAAATTAAGCTATTTGGTTGAACGTTAATCTTCTTGCTGGAAAATTGATCTTTTTGGTTAAAAATTTGACTATTTGTTTCAAAACTCATCTTTTTTTACTTGAAAATTCAACTACTTGGTTGAAAGTTAAACATGTTTGTTAAAAATTTAATTTTTTTTTAAGATTCTCGTTTTCGGTTTGAAATTTAACTTTTTTCTTGAAAATTCGGCTTTTTTTGTTAAAAATTAATTTTTTAGATGAAAATTGCACTCTTCCACTTTTTGTTATAAAATTATTCTGGTTTGTTGAAAATTCAATTCAAATCTTAGGAATTCAAAGTGTTTCATACTGCATTCAATATGGTATTTACATTAATTTTATTTGAATTAATTTATTCCTCCATTATTACCCTATTTTCGCCAAAAATAACACTCTTTCCTATCTTTTGATAGAATTTTAGGCTACGTTAATTTTTGGGAGGGGGGTAGAGAGTGTAAAACAAAACTATGGTTGTCAACGAGAGGGCCAGATTGAGGGGGGGGGGGGGGAAAAATAAACTAAAATTGGTAACGTAGTTTATGGATGACCCCTTATTGTTTTTGTTTTTTTTTCAGAAAATAATCGCAGGACTTATTGTGATATTGTGAAATCAATTTTTTAAGTCTCTTCTCATGCACAATTTCAATTCGATAAGCCAGCGGAATTTCCTTTATGCGGTTTCTAGAAACTCGACTGACGTGGTTCGTTGCCTTCTTTCGTTTTATACAAATAGATTCCTTGTACGAATCGATTATAAGGCATAAGAGTTTCATCATCGATTCGAAGCTAACATGGAATGTCAGAATGTAATTCATGAAAGTTTTGAAATCTAATTACTTATTTTTTATCCTTTATATTATTACTACCAAAAATAGCGCGCTACGCGTACTTATTAGACGTTTCTTATTTTAATAGTCTAATTATCAAATTAAAATAGATAAAAAAGACTAAATCGGCTTTCATACAATTTTAATTTCATTTTCATTTTAATCGGCTTTGAGTGATCTGTAACTTTCATTTAAATATAAGACTTTATCCCAGGAGAAATTGGAAGCAAAGAAAAAAGTTAAAAAGTATAAGATGTTTACAATTGAAAATGTGAACTATCAAAATTGCCGAACTGTTCTCGGAATTTTTAATTGTTAAGCTTAAAACTTGCATAATTTTTTAATGTTAATTTTTTTAATTAAAAACTTTAATTTTAAAGAATTACAATTTAAAATTCTGCACTTTTAAAGATGTACAAATAAAAATTCTTAAATTATGATGATTTTGATCATTTTCATGATCAAAAGTCAAGAGTTTTCAATTCTGAATCTTCCAAATTGATGAAATTTCAAATGTAAATCATCAAAATTACAGAATTTCGAATTGTGAAGCTTAAAACTTATGTAATTTTTAATTGCCAATTTTTTTAAATTAAAAGTTACGGAAATTTTATTTGTAAAACTTGAAACTTGCATAATTTAACATTTCTATATCTCAGAATTAAAAACTCTTTAATTTGAAAGATTTACAAATTTCTACAATTTCAAAGACTTAAGAGGCAAAACTCTCGAATTTTAGAGATGTGTGAATACAAATTTTCTAATTTGGACGATTTTGGAAACCAAAAGCCAAGTATTCAATTAAAAATCTTCAAAATTCAAGAAATTTCGAATGCAAAGCGTCAAACTTACGGAATTATCAAAAGTAAAACTTCAAAGTTGCAAAATTACAGAATTTTTAATTATAGAACTTAAAACTTGTATAATTAAAAATATTTAAATGTCAAAATTGAAAAGTCTTAAATTTTAATGATTTTAATTCGCAAGGTTCTACAATTTTCAAGAGCTACAATAAAGAACTATTCAATTTTAACGATTCGCAATTAAAAATTTTTCAATCTTGAAGAATAACAATTGAAAAGTCTTTTATTTTCAAGATGGATAAATAAAAATTCCTTCATTTGGATGATTTTGGAAATCAGAAGTAAAGTTTTCAATTTTAAATCTTTCAAATTAAAGAAATTTCGCATGTCAAGCATAAAATTACAGATTTTTCCATTTAAAAACTTAAATCTTACCTAATTTTTAATTTTCACTTGTTAAAATTAAAAGCTCTTCAATTAAAAAAAATTACAAGTCAAAATTCGCCGATTGTCAAGAGTTTCAATTGAAAACTCTTTTGAAGATATATACAAAAATTCTTAAAATTTGATGATTTTAAATATCAAAAGTCAAGTTTCCAATTGCAAATCAATGAAATTTTTAATAAAAATCATCAAAATTACAATATTTCTAATTGTAAAACTTAGAAGTTGCATAAGTTTTAATGGTAAATTGTTAAAATAAAAAACTATTTAATTTTAACAATTTACCACTGAAAGTTCTACAATTTTGAAGAGTTTCAACTGAAAACTCTTGAATATTAAAGATGTATAAATAAAAATTCTCAAATTTTGATTTTTTTGAAAAGGGTGCGTCCATTATTAACATAAGGTTTTTAGGAAGGAGGGAGGGGGGGAGTAGTGAAATCTTACGTCTATGTCCCTACGTAATTAATGAATGATCCCAAATCAAATATGAAGTTTTCAATTCTAAATCTTCCAAATGGAAGAAATTTCTAATGTCAAGCATAATAATTACAGAATTATTAATTGTAAAACTTGCGTAATTTAAAATTTAAAATTTTCACAATTTTAATTTTTATATTTTAAAGATTTACAATTTAATGTTCTACTAGTTTGAAAATTAACAATTGAAAATTCTTCAATTTCAACGATTTGCAGTTTATAATTCTTCAATTTTAAGGATGTATAAATTGAAATTCTTGAATTGCGATGATTTTCATAATTTTCAAGATCAAAAGTCTAGAGTTTTCAATTCTAAATCTTTCAAATTAAATTTCAATTGTAAATCATCAAAAGTACAGAATTTTTAATGGTAAAACTTTAAACTTGCAAAATTTTTAATTGTAAAATTTAAAAATTGTAAACTTTTCAATTTTAAACATTTACAATTCAGTTGAAGACTTTTCAATATTTAATACGTATCATAGAAAATTATGAAACTTTGAATGCTTTTTTTGGAATATTTCGTTATTGAAGATTCACAGTTTGAAATGTATTCAATTTTATAGATTTTCAGTTACCAATTCTTCAATTGTGACCATTAAATATGACAGCGTTGTTTTATTTCCTGGAAATTGTTTTCAAGGAACTTCTCTAACACTGCATCTAATTTTAAATGATCCAAAGTAAGATAAAAATTATTTTTATAGGGTATTTTCAAATTTCAACCCCAAAATATGATTTGTCAACAAAAAAGGTAATTTTTTACTATATAGTTTAATTTTCAAGCTAAAAAGAGGAATTTTTTGCAAAACAGTTGAATTTTCAACCAAATAGTAAATTTTCAACTAGGAAAGACCAATTTTCAATTAAAAATATTAAATTTTCAACCAAAAAGGGAATAGTTTCTTTCAACCAAAAAGATTAATTTTCAACCAAGAAGATTTATTTTCTACCAAAAAAAATATATTCATCATAGTATCCCAGGCGGAAAAGTTATACACACAGTGGAAAATATTATGTATGATTTTCATTTGTTTTATTCATTTTTTTTTGTATAAAACGGAAACAAACTTTAAAGAGCAAACTATTAAAAGGATAATTTAGAGCAATGTGTTTGGTTAAGCAATAAAGAAAATGTATGATGGTTGTTCATGAATTTTCAAAATGGGCCAGCAATGAGACTATTCATACTTTGCTGGGAGTGCAAAATGATTCAAGAATTATTATTATTATTATACCATTAAGCCATTTCCCTTTCGTGGTAGGCGTGAATTGCTCGGTTGGAGAATAGTAGTGTGTATATGGGTATATAGGCATAAAGTAGGTAGGTATATAGGTATGAGGTAGATAGGTATATAGGTGTTAGGTATAGATATTTTAGATTGATCTGGAATTCTCGTGTTATTTATTTAAATGGCACGTTTATTCCGCAACACTGCTCCGACCCAGGTTGCTGATCAATCTCTCTAGCGATCACCCCAAGTGAAGAGCCTCACAAAATTGTTATGTATGGTTCTCCACTTAATTTTGAGAAATGCGATTGTTTGAGAAATAAACCAAAATTATGATGTTGGTTAGTAAATTCTCAAATCTGGCCCAATTTTATTTTAGGTTAAGTAAAATATTACACCAATAAATGAAAGCTACTGCAGTTGATTTTCGTAAAATATACTGATAAATTTTCCACAAAATTTCACATAAACTTGAACCATTTTTCTTCAATAAAATTTTCATCTTTTCAAGTCAAATAACATATCGTTGAAATCTTTATAATTGACAGATTTCGAATATCATATTTGTAACTTATCAAGTGCTTAATTAAAAAAATGTGAATTCCGCATTTTAGTTCTCATTAGGTACAAACTCCCGCTGACCAGGCTCGACGGCAGCAGTTTGGCAGAATGAAGGGAACCCGCGTAGTGGGGGAACCGTACGCAGGTAGCTAGGGCGGAATTGAAAATCGCCCAACTGATACTGGCGCAGGGCAGATGACAAATCCGCCTCAGCTACCTGCATACGATTCCCCAATTACGCAGCTTCCCCTCACTCAGCCGAACTGCTGCCGCCGAGCCTGGTCAGTGGGATTTTGTACCTAATGAGGACTAAGGTGCGGAATATAACATTTTTTTAATTTAGCACTTGGTAATTTACCAATATAATATTCGAAATCTGTGGATTAAAACGATTCCAAGTATATGTTCTTTGATTGAAAAAGTTGAATATTAAATTTAAAAATTTAATATTACAATTTTTAAAACAAATTTTGAGCACGCTCGACAAATATCCCTGACATTTCCAGGTCACATTGTATAGTTACTAGTATCACGAAATTTTCCGTACGATTAACCAGTCAAGTATTAATAATTTATTATACATTATTTCAGTTTTATCGATTTAAATTTAAAACTCTAAAATTTTTGATGTTCAATTTTAAAATTGTTTGATTATTAAGACGCTTTTATTTGGAAATTGTACAACTATGGGCATTCGAAAATAATTAATCGGGAAATTCATTTACTTAGGCTTTTAGTTCGAAATATTGTATTAATGTAAATTTTGAACTATAGAATTTTGGACATACAAGGTTAAAAATAATTATTCAAATAACTATTGATCTTAATAATTTTTTTAAAATAAAATATAATTTTTGTCAAACGATACAATTTTGCAAAAAATTTTTATGAAATCAAACCATTTTCAATGTTTCAATGTATGCTTTCAATTCAAAGGCGTTTAATATTAAACAGCTCCAGTTAAAAATGATTTAATGTTGAATGTTTCAAGCTGAAAGCTGATCAACAAGATTTTTTTTTAAAGCAAAAATCTTTAAAAACATAAAATCAAAAAAGTCAACTTGCTTAACAGAATTGCACAAAACGCCTTAAAACAAGAAGTATGTTTCCAAAAATCAGTGTAATTGGCTTATTAGAGATAGTTATATAACAAAGGCAAAAAGAGGGAGAAAAAGGAGATAAATGTTTTAATTTACAGCTTTGAAAGATGTAAAAAGGGGAATGTCATCAAACTTTTATAACATTTGAAATCATTATGACTTTTTGATATAATAAACTAACAAAGTTAAGGACTCGCACTCCTGCTTGAAATTAAAAAATTGTAATTGTAATAGATTTGTTTTATTTATTTTTACCGAAACTAATTATAATTCGTAGATTTCGAATATTATATTCGTAAATTAACAAGTACTAAAATTTAAAAATGTTATATTTTGCATTTTAGTCCTTATTAGGAACAAAGGACTCCTCCCGCTGATCAGGCTCGGCGGCAGCAGTTCGACTGAATGAGCGGAAGCCGCGTAGTGGGGGAACCGTATACAGGTAGCTGGTGCGGAATTGACCATTGCCCACTTTTATGATCTAATTGTAAGAATAATAGAGGGAGACTTCGTCGGAACTGGAAATCTTTCAGTTCTTGCTCAGCTCTAATTGGTTTTCCAATCACCATATTACTTCCAGTCCCATTCTAACCATCTTGATAGTCCAGTTGCAGTTGAAATAAAGATCTCAAATTTCATTACCTGCGGAATATTGGATACGATAACATATATTATTTATTGTTATTTATAATAATAATGATTGTATTTAGGTAAATGTCATTAATTTTCTTTTCGAGTATCTTAACAACTTTAAATTTGTACTTCCGCTCTAGCAAGTATTTTTTTCGTACTCTATACGTTGATTTTAGGCCAGAAAAAATTGATTCACAATTGCAAAGTTGTTAAAATAGTAGTATAAACGTTTAATAGGACATCATAGTATCAGCGGTACACCTCAATTAGACTGCAATTGTTGAAAAGGCATGAACCTTGGTATTTTTAATGCAATTTAGTGCAATCTTTAAAATCTATTTGAAGTCTTTGTGAAGTAATTGAAGTCTTTGTGAAATCTTTTAAATCTGTCCATAATCTTTGGGAAATCATTGAAATCTTTGAAAAATATATTTGTAATCTTTGAAATCTTTGTTAAATCTTTGTGCACTCTTTGAAATGTATCTGAAATATTTGTGAAATTTTTTTAATCTATCCAAAATCGTTGTGAAATATTTGAAATGTTTGTGAAATCGTTGGGAAAGCATTGAAATCTTGGTGAAATCTTTCTGAAATCTTTGGGAAATCTTCCTGAAATTTTTAAAAATCTTTGCGAAGTATTTGAGATATTTGGTAATATTTGTGAAATACACATAACATAAAAATAATATAATATAAATAAATATATATATAATAAATATTTTGGTAAATCATTGCAATCTTTTTAATCTATCCGGAATCTTTGCGAAATCTTGGTTAAATCTTTGGAAAATCATTGAAATTTTTGGCACTCTTCGAAATCTATCTGAAATCTTTGTGAAATAATTTAAGCCTTTTTGAAATCTTTTAACTCCATTCGAAATCTTTGCAAAATATTTGAAATCTTTGTTGAATCTTTTAAATGTTTGGGAAATCATTGAAATCTTTGCGAAATCATTGAAGTCTTTGTAAAATCTTTTAAATCTATCCGGAATCTTTGCGAAATTATTGAAGTCTTTGTTAAATATTTGGGAAATTATTGAAATCTTTTTGCACCTTGTGCAGAAATTTCAGAGCGGCCCTGGTCGGGTCCAGATCTGGCAAAATCTGGCCCCAATCGAGTATCCCAGTTAGGGCCAGACTCGAAATGAAACGCCTAATCCATTCAGGGCTTGGCTGGTGTATCCATAGGGAAGGCCCGATCTGGTCCTGACCAGGCCCCTTCCAATTTTTATTTAAAAAAATATTATTGAAACATAATTTATTTAATAAAAAAGTAAGCAATTAATTAGGAATATTAAACTTTATTATTTAAATATTTGAAAACAATTATCGTTAATTTTACAGAGAGTTTAAAAGTCTTTCTAATCTGTCACATCAACTATCCTTGTAACTTATTGAAAATAAACTTTATATCAATATTTTGAAAAATATTCTGAAACTTGTCGTTAGATTCATGTATTTTGTTGAATTTTTTTTTTTTTTTTGTATAGAAAATTAATCTTTTTGGCCAAAAATTTATCCTTTTTCGTTAAAAATTTAACAATTTTGTTGAAAATTGGTATTTTTGCTCAAGGTTATTTTTTTATCAGAGTTTTTATCTGACAATTTAACTATTCCATTTTCAGTTGAAACTTTATCATGTATATTTTATGAGGTAAAAATTCGACTATTTGGTAGAAAATTCAAGAAATTTTGTTGAAAATTCGTATTTTTGGGTAGAAAATTAATCTTGTTTGTTAAAAATTCAACTTATTGGTTGAAAATTCAACGATTTGGTAGAAAATTCATATTTTTTTGTTAAATGTCGTCTTTCTGGGTAGAAAATTATTCTTGTTTGTTAACAGTTCAACTTCTTGGTTGTTAATTCAACTAGCTTGATGAAAATTTATCTTTTTCATTGAAAATGATATTTTTTGTTAAAAATTTTATTTTTTTATTTTTTTTAAGTCACTGTTTTTCAAAATATTAGACTTTTTAGCTCAGAAACTTTACTCTTTTGTTGAAAATTCAACTGCTTTCTGAAAAATTTGTTTTTCTTGAAAATTCTAATATTCGATTGAACTTTAATCTATTTTGTTTGAAAATTCGACCATTTGATTGAAAAGTTTTTTGGCACGTGGAGCAAAGAAAAAAAAAGTGAGGTTATGATGCCAAAAAGTTACAGCATTAACTCTATACGCGTACCTTTATAGCATACTAAAAAGAAGAGTGGGATCTTTTTGTGCAATGGATCCAAATTCTGGATCCCAATTCTCAATCTATTTAGCATTTTCACGCAAAGACGAACAATAAAATAATAAATGATCTTCAAAATATCGACGATTTCTCGAAATTCATTGTCGGAAATCTTAGAGAGCTGGATAATTCTAGTGGATAATTCTAGTTTGATATGAACACCTCACCCCGGTCTAAAAACTTTGCGTAAATGATTAACCTAGTGAATTAAAAATTATTTAAAGCGATTTATCCACATGACTTTACCGGTTTATCTGTTTACTATTCGTCACTTTTACAAAGTTGTCTTCTTTCCGTCCGTTCGTAGCCAAATAATCGAACGGAAGACTAATCGAATATATTCGTGATTAGCGCGGCAAAATTAAAATCTAAATGAGTATAAACTCTAAACAGATTAAAAAAATGCCTACAATAATTAATACTAATTTCATAATCGTATATTTATTAACTAATTTAATGCGCCCGTAAACATACATTTTTGGACATTTGTTTCAAATGAATTTAAGCTTTTTTTTAGTTTTTTTCTCGTTTCTTATATTCTTTGCACATAAGAAGTTAAATTTAACTAATTAACATTAGATTAGTCCCTGAACTTAAAATTAGTTGAATATTCACTAATTAAGACAGCGAGTAATTTTAAATGTAATTAATTCTAATTTTTAAACTAACTCTGATTTCCAGAGGGTAGCCCGATGTGGCCCCAACCAGGACCACAACATTAGCCATGTTAAGGGTCGCATTGAGCTAACACGATCGGGGCCACATCGGGAACCAGGATCAAATTGGGCAATTTATCCATGGTACTCTTCGAAATCTATCTGAAATCTTTGTGAAATAATTGAAGCCTTTGTGAAATCTTTTAAATCTATCCAAAATCATTAAAATCTTGGTGAAATATTTTCAAATCTTTGCGAGATATTTGAAATATTTGTGAAATTATTTAAATCTTTGAGAAATCATTGACATCTTTGAGAACTTTTTAAAATCGATGTGAAATCTTAGTGAAATCTTTTCAATTTATCCGAAGTCTCTGCAAAATTTTTGAAATCTTTGTGAAATGTTTGAAATCTTTGGGAAATCATTGAAAATTTTTAAATCTATCCGAAATCATTGAAATCTTTGTGCAATCTTTTGAATCTATCCGAAATGTTCGCAAAATATTTGAAATCTTTGGCAATACAACTTTTTTACCTGTATTTATTATTCATTATTATTTATTATTTACTATTTATTGCTTATTTATTACATATTATTTATATACAATTTTCACATAGTGTAATATAATTATACTATGTACAAATTGCATCATTCAATATTATAAGTTTTTACCCCCCCCCCACACACACACACAAAAAAAGGCTCTGCTGCTTCAATGTGGTAAAGTAAATTAATAAATTTGAAGATTATTATATGTATAGGTATAATAATTACCTTACTGAATTAATATAATTTTTAATCATCATGTTTAAGTAGTTATTTTTATTAAAGAAAAAGGAACTATATTTTCAAGCAGAAGATATATTTTTTTGAATAATTCATCTCAAGGGGATGCATCTGACAAGTTTGCCTTATTTAGAGGCATCCTTCTCGGGAAAATTTTTCTTGAGACAATGGCAGAAGTAAAAACTGTCAGAAGAAATTTAGATCCTAGTACCCGTCGACCTCGCGTATTTTAGAACGCGAACGTGAATAAGGCACGATGTTACATGCCTTGCCAGACTCCAAGGCTGCCACACACATCCCTCAAACATTTGTGCTCCTATCAGTAACGTACCCTGAATTTTCTTCGCGGAATTCCATTTTCAGTTATAACGAAACAATCTAGTCCTTTATATAAAAACAGTTAACCTCAATTGGAAATGAGCATGGTAGCGGCCATTTTTTTACTCATAGGGTAATATCTTGATTTAAAATTACCGATGATTATTTCGATTTATGTGTTTTTACTATTACTTTCAATAACAGCTCTAACTATCCAGATCTATTCAACAATATCTTTGCTATTTAATACGTAAGATAAGCAATAATTAAGTCAAATGAATATAATATTCTTTACGGAGTTATCATTCTAGCTAATACGTAACATGCATTTTATTAATTTTTATCAATTTGTTTTATCGAGGTAAATTTTAATTGAATTTCTTAATACACGACGTAAAATGTATTTCATTAATTTTTATAGGTTCATTTAATTTAGGTAAATTTTGATTCACTTTCTCAATATAGGATGTAAAATGTATTTAATTGATTTTTATAAAATTTAATTTAGGTAAATTATGATTAACTTTCTTAATACACGACGTAAAATGCATTTCAGTAATTTTTTTACACTTCACATCCAGTCACAGATGTTCTACTTTATCATTATACGCTTCTATTTCGGCCGATATAAATGTACTATATTCTACTAGATATATGACAAAATAGTCTCAGTCCGTGGCGCCACAACAGTGCTATATTATAAAGTACAATTTATGTATTTTTTGTTAAATACAATGTTTCACATTATTAAATTACATAACCAAATTATTTGAACGTTTCAATAAAAATAATGTGGTATCATAAACTTTTATTCATGTTTAAAATACCCATATTCCAATTATATATAGGGTGTTTTTTTTAACTTGAGACATCGAAATATCTCCAAATATCTCCCATATAACGGTTATGAGACGTGGCCATAGGTGTGATTTATCGCGGTTCTCCTGGGAGCTATTGACATTTTTTTTAGATGGCAGTTGCTCTCAGTGGGACCCTGCGGTGGTTGTATAACTCTCTTTTTTTGAATTATATATATATACGGTGTTTTTTTAAACTTGAGACATCCAAATATCTAAAAAAATACGAATTCTACGAAAAAAATATCCGTTATAAAAACTTTTTATTTTTGAGGGGGAAAAGCGACTTTGAAAGAATGTACCCCCCCCCAGGAGAGGGGTGGGGAATCGAAAAATCGAAAAAAAAATCACGAATCGAACAAAAATTTTCGAATAAAACTTACGTATTTCATAAAGGAGTATCTGAATCTGTGATAAAAAATTGGGGTTCCCATTTGAAATTAGAAAGTTACCCCCACTCCTGCCTTCTTTTCGCCGTCGAAAATAAAAAGTCTTTATTACAGATATTTTTTCCATAGGATGCGTATTTTTTGAGATATTTCGATGATGTTTTGAAATAAGTATCTGAATTAAATTTTCAAAATTATAATGATTATCGTACCAATATACAAAAGAAAGGGAGATAAAAACAACTGCAGTAATTACAGAGGTATCAGCCTACTAAGTACCGTAAGTAAAATATACTCAAAAATACTTATTCGTAGGGTAATGGAAATCACAGAAGAAAAAATCTGCCCGCTTCGCGGGCACATTCTCATGGCGCGCTTCGCG
>CAKNYM010052241.1:315029-343750 GCA_932195095.1 Andricus curvator
AGGCGACAAATTTTATTAGTTAACATTTTATTTTAGCTTGTGCCGTTTATCAAAAAAGTTAATTTTTTCATTTTGAATATATTCTTACCACAAAAGTTGATTACGGGTTTGTAAGTCTTTTTTGAATGCACAATTTTTGTTCATTTATATGTTTTCGTACCTTGCATTGTTTTTTCAAAAATTTGATTTTTTTTACTGTCAATGTTATTTTCACGAATAAAACAAAAACCACGCATCCTATCGAAACATGAGTCACAATAAATTTGTACCTCTTTCTTGGATGAACAAATTTTGTTTCGGTCATTTTTTCGTAGCTGGTAATATTCGTCTGAAAATTTGATTTTTCTATTTTCAATGCTGGTTTTTACGAATAAAACAAAAACTACGCGTCATATCAAAAAGTGAATGATAAGAAATTTGTAGATCTTTTTTAGGTGCACAATTTTGGTGAGATGATCTTTTCTGGTATCTTGCATAGTTTGACAGCAAAATGGCTTTTTTGATTTTTCATTAATTTTTTGTGCGATCAAAATTTGAATTTTTTATTTTTAAAAAAATTCAAAAAGTTGTTATGAAAATATTATAGGGTGTTCAGGAATCAACGTTTTTCTCCTCTTGACTTTTGTTCATATCGTGCGTTTTTCGGCTTAAAATGTTCATTTTCGTTTGTTTTTTGGAATTTTGAAAATACTATAACTCCAGTAATTTTTTTTTTTATCACAAAAAGTCATAAGAATATTTTGTTCGTCATTTTGCGTACTACTAACAACCGTACATAGAATTTTCAAATCTTCAAAAAAAGTGGTCTCAAAAATTTTCAAAATGTGCTCACTTTTTGGATTTTCATCCAAAATAGCTGGTTAACGAACACGTTCTCTATTTTCCGGCCATAAAAAAGTGTGCCAAAGCTCAATCAAATCTGATCATTTTTTCGAAAGTTATCGTGGCTACAGACATTCAGACAGACTACAGACAGACAGACGCCTTCGTAAAAATCGTTTTTTCTGACTCAGGAGGTCTCAAAACGTGGAGATTTGATGAAAACCGACTATGTCAAATTTTACATAAAATCAATACCTTCTCATTAGAATGAGAATGTAAAAATGATTTTTTACAAATTAGTTTAAGTTTAAACTAAGTAGTTGAATTTTCAAACCAAAAAGACGACTTTTTAACAAGAGTTGAAGTTCAAAATAAATAAAAAAACGACTTTTCTGCACAAAATTAATTTTTAACCAAAAAGACTAATTTTCTACCAAATTGTTGAATTTTCAAGCCAAAAGACGAATTTCATACAAAACAGTTTAATTTTTAACCCGACAATCTGAATTTTTAAGAAAATACATGAAGTTTCAAACAATTAGTTGAATTTTCAACCAAATAGACAAATTATTAACTGAAATGAAGAATCTAAGACCAAAAAAATGAATTTTTTACAAATTACTTTAAGTTTGAACTAAGTAGTTAAATTTCCAAACAAAGAAGACGAATTTTTAACGAAAGAGTCAAATTTTGAGGTGAAAAAAAACGAATTTTCTACAATAAGTTAACTTTTAAGCAAAAATACGAATTTTGTACCAAATTGTTGCATTTTCAACCCAAAAATATAAATTTTTAACCAAATAGTTAAATTTTTTACCAAAATGGTGACATTGTCAACCAAAAAAGCCTAATTTTCAACTAAAATTTAAACTAAAACCAAAAGATCGGTTTTATGAAAAAAAAAGTTTCCAAAAAACGAAATACTTCGTTACTCAGTTTAAAAAAGTATAAAATTAGGATTGAAAAATTTCGAATTTAGTTAGTATTTTTCGTCGGAAATTGAAATTTGTATTAAAAATTCATTAGATATCAAAGAAGATTTATAATTTTGGAACATTTTGGAATTATATTTGGGGTTTTACATCGAAAATTGTTATTTTCAAACAAAAATCAATAGAATGTGAACAAGATTTAGAATCTTTCAACAATTTTTGATTATGTTAGTTTTTTCGTCGGAAGTTTGTATGTTTTAACAAAAATGCAATGGTTTGATTGTCTACACAAAATAATAATTACATATATATAGTTATTCTCAAGTTAATATATCAATTTTCATCAATTATCAAAAATATAGACCTTTCTTTTCTTTTATATTATTTAGATAATAGATACAATCAAAATAAAAATTATTATTGATATCAATTGTATACCTTAATTTAAAAATTAGTTGAGACAACAAAAAGTAATGATCGGGCGCCTAGCGCGCGTGTTAGTTTTCTAGTTTTGATCAATATTCAGATAACGCTCCAGATAAATAATTAGATGATAAATAAAGTTTCAGATGAACATTCATATAACAGGTAAAACTTCAGATGAATGTTAAAATAATAGAAGATAATAGATCTGCCTCTAGTTTCTGAAAAGACTGATTACTACGTATTAATGAATATTCAAGCTTGCGTCCTTATGAGATATTCACATTTCATAAGAGGCAGTTTCATGGAAAAAATTTGTTACTTAATTCGTTAAAACTGATGTAATAATTTACATAATCTTTTACGTTTCAGACAAATATGGTGTTTACATGGAAAAATAATGTAGTATCAAGATAACGGCACAAAATATGTTGAAGAAATTGGAAATACGGACATCATTGTTTCAAATTTCTTGGAAAATGTTTGAGAAATTGTTTAGACAATTTTTAATTGTTAAACGGTAACTTTCAACAAAAAAGGAATAACAAAAATAATTTTTTCTTAAATTCACATTCAGGTCTTTGTTTTGTGAAAGAAATATTTTTTTATATTCAGCCAAAAATTTATTAAGGTTCAAGAAAAATTTGTTATAATATAATTACATATTAATATAATTTTAATTAGAAAAAAATGTAACGTGTTACTTTGATGTTAGCTTTCAGTATTTCCTAGATTGAAAAAAATTGTTGATAAAATTAATTGTTAATCGAGCCATTTATACTTCACAATTGTTTAAATATAAACAACTTAAAACTCCATTGTTAAAAAAGAATAATATTAATCTTAAACAATGTTTAGAACAATAATTACTAAATCTTTCAAAATTGCAAAATTTAATAATTTTAGATTTGAATATCATAAATTTTTGTATGTCAATTTTAAACGTACAAAATTTTCTAGTTTTTTAAATGCTGCAAAAAAATAAAATAAAATAAGAAGCTTTTAAAACCACTAAAAATTGAATTTTTTATTCGAAAATTGTTCCAAAATATTTAACGATTCAAACTCAGCCTATTAAAACAAAAATTTCGAACGGAAAAGTTTAAAATTGTTTAATTTCAAACATTGGAATCATATATGTATACTAATCTTGTATTGTATTCTTTTTTTAATTTTCAATTTTTAACGTAATATCTTCAAATTTTCATATTTAGTTGAAGATTTAATAACAACATATATCATTTAAAATTGAAAAATATTTCATTGGAAAATTTCAAGAATGAATATTAATTCTAAAGTGAGTTTTGAAAATTTACCAATTTGAAATTAAAAAGTTAAAAATTGTGTTGTTTAAAATTAAAATAGAAAAAAATTAAAATATCCTAAATTGATACTTTAGTAATTGAATTATTTCTTTAATTTTGAATGCTTACTATTTTCGACTTGTGAATTTTCATGCTGAACGCTAAATTTTCAATTTTTAATAGTTAACTTTTGAAAAGTATAATTGACAATTTTGAAAAATTTTAAATGACTTAAATTTACTCAAAATAATTTTAAATTTTAAAGAGTTTGAGAATTAAAAAATGTTAGTATCACAATTTTTGGTGACTACAATTTTTTCAGTTTAAAATGAAGTTTGGATTCGTTTAAGGTAGTTGTCATGCCAAAAGTCGGATCTATGGAAAAAAAATATTTCTACGGTTTTAAGAATTGAAATGATATTATCAGTCATATCTTATGAACGGGAAAACATTATTTTTTATTTAAAAGTTTAAAACTTACGAAAAATAATTATCTTAATAATCTTATTTGTAATTGATTTTTTTCTTACCTTCTAACCACTTTTCTTAAAATAGTTCAATTTGAGTAAATCATAGCTTAGTTTTTGAAAAAAAAGATATCATTTGTGAGGCAATGAACTTTCGAGTTCGAACTGCTAATCTATGTATGTATGTATGTAAGTTTTAAAATTTTGTGAATAAAAATAATGTTTTTTATTTGAAATTACATCATTAGTAATATTATTTTAATTCTTAAAATTATAGAAAAACTATTTTTTTCAAAAATCTGATTTTTTGCGCTTAACGTTCCGAAGTATAAATTTTTTTATTTTCAATGTTTCCAACTGGAAATTACATTCTATTTTGAAATTTTATTTAGAATAATTGAATTTTAAAGGGTTTTACTTAACATTTCTTCAATTTTTAGCAGTGATAATGGAGGTGAATTTATTTTTTGAAATTAACAAAATTTAACTGAGCAACTTTAATGTTGAATTATAATTTTTTTAATGTAATAACAATTTTAATTCTAGGATTTCAGAAGCTTTGACTTTGAAGAATTTAACTTAGTTTTCAATTTCAAACTGTCAAATTATAATTGCTTCGAACTTAAAATTACCTAAATTAACAATTTTTCCATTTTAAATTAGCAAATTTTAAACGCTATTGATTAGAAACAATAAAACTTTATTTTCTTTGAATTTTAAATTATCCAATTTTCAATATTCGAATCTGAAAATATTTAATATTTTCCGTTTTTAAATTGTATCGTATTTTAGACATTTTAATCTGAAATCATTCAATTCCGAGATTCTTTAATTAAAAATAAAATTGTTCAATTTTGAACGCTTTGAATTAGAAATCATACAATTTCAACTACTTTATAATGAAAGTGTCCAATTTTCAAAATTTTCGTCCGTAATTTTTCAATTTCCAAACCTTGTGTTCACAGATTTTCCAATTTCAAACACATTTAATTTATATTAACCAACAGCCATACCACGCTGAAAAACCCAGTTCTCGTCAGATCACTGAAGTTAAGCAGCGTTGGGCGCGGTTAGCACTTGCATGGGTGACCATTCGAGAAAACTGAGTGCTGTTGGCACATCGTGGGTGTGGTGAGCCCACACTTGTAGTTATTTACTACAAGTTATCAACCTAGAAACACTACCCGAATCGGGTAGTGTCACGCCTACCCCGAAAGGGAAATGGCTTAATGGTATATATAACCAATTTTAAACTGTCTAATCTAGACGGTCTTTTTCGGCCCTAATCGGGCGCTGGCTAGTCCGACATGACTAAAAATTTTCTTAGTGTTTAACTCAAATATTTTGGTTCACATTTCAAAAAAAAAATCCAGGGTGTTTAAAAAACCAAAAATGAAAAATGAAGATTAAAAAAATGCATTTTTATCCTTATAATTTAGTCAGCCCATCAGGAACAAAAAACTTGCTAAATACCTCATTCAAATATTTTTTAGTACATTTATAAAAAGAGCCAGGGTGTTTAAAAGTATCAAAAATGAAAAATAAACTTAAAAAAAATGAATTTTTGTCCTCACTATCTAGTAAATCTGTTTGGTCCCTAATCGAGTGCTGGCTAGCCTATCAGGACTAACAAAAAATTTAAGTTTTGAATCCAAATATTTTTTTTACATTTCCATAAATATCCAGGGCGTTTAAAAGTATAAAAAATGAACATTAAAAACGAATAATTCTTTTTCTTCAATAGGATTTTAAGGATTTTTAAAATATTTTAGCTAATTTAAAATTATTTCATCGGCTTTTGAGGAATTTCAAAATATCCCAATGAATCTTAAAGAATTTCAAAACATTTCAAGGGAGTTTAGAGGATTTTAAAGATTTCCAAACATTTCCGCGGATTTTAAGAAATTCCAAAGGATTTCAAGAGATTAGACAAATTTCAAGGGATTTCAAAGAATTTTGTAGGATTTCCAAAGATTTCAAGATATTTCTGTTGAACTTTGACAAATTAATTAAATTTAATCAAAGAAGGGTTTTCTAGCGATTTAAAAGATTTCAAGGGATTTGAGGAAATTTTAAGGATTTTCACACGATGGAAGGATTACAAGATTGATAGGGTTTCAAACAGGGTTTTAAGAGAATTTTAATGGATAAGTTTAATTTAGTTTGATTTTCATGGATTTTAAGCGATCTCGTCACATTTCATAACAATTTCAGGGGTTTTTAAGGATTTCCAAACATATCAGAAGGTTTTAGGTGTTCCAAAGGATTGTTACAGATCTCGAGGGATTTCGATGGATTTTGTGGTATTTCTAAATATTTGAAGTAATTCTTAAAGATTTCATCGGTTTTCAAGATATTAAAATATTTTCACGGATTTCAAGGAATTTCGTAAAATTTAAATTGAACTTTGAAAACTAAATTAAATTAAATGAAATTTCAAGGGATTTCTAGCGATTACACAGATTTCAAGGGCTTTTAAGGTATTTCAACGAATTTCACAAGATCAAAGGATTTTGTTAAATCTCTCAGAATTTCAAGGGATTTCAAATATTCCTGGAAATTTAAACGTTTTTATTTTTCAAAGAGAATTTGACTAAAAAAGGTTATTTTAAATGTAATTCAAGGGCTTTCAAATGATTTATACTTTTTTTAATGGATTTTTACGATCTGTAAAGACTTCACAGGACTTCTAGAAAACTTGAAAAAATAAATAAAATTTCATTGAATTTGAAGGGATTCTTAGCGATTCCACCGATTTCAAGTGATTTTAAAGTATTTCAATGAATTTCACCGGATTTGAAGAATTTTATTAAATCTCCACGGATTTCAAGGGATTTCCAAAATTTGGTAGAATTTGCAAAAATTTCAAAGGGTTTCTTTTTTTGAGAACTTTAATGAATAAGTTCATTGTAAATTATATTCAAGGGCTTTCAAATGATTTATACTTTTTTTAATGGATTTTCATGATCTCTGAAGATTTCAGGGGATTTTAAGGAATATTAAAGAATTTCAAGGGAATCTTTGGAAATTATATGAAATTTCATTCAATTTTAGGGGATTCTTAGCGATTCCACAGATACCAAGGGATTTCTAGAAAACGTTGGAAATAAAATAAAAAATTTCATTGAATTTCAAGGGATTCTTAACGATACCACGGATTTCAAGGGATTTTAAGGTATTTCAAGGAATTTCACAAGATTTAAAGAATTTTATTAAATCTCCAAAGATTTCAAGGGATTTCAAAAAGTGTTGTAGAATTTCCAAAGATTTCAGAGGGTTTCTAGAAGGCTTTGGAAGATAAATTTAATTTAATTGAATTTCCAGGAATTCTTAGCAATTCCGCAGATTTTGAAGGATTTCTAGAAAACTTGAAGAAATAAACAAAATTTCATTAAATTTCAAGGGATTCTTAGCGATTCCACAGATTTCAAGGGATTTCAAGTATATCAAGGAATTTATCAAGATTTAAACGATTTTATTAAATATCCAAGGATTTCAAGGCATTTCTAGGAATTTTGTAGAATTTCCAAAGATTTGAAGGAATTTTAAGGTATTTTAAGGAATTTCACAAGACTTATAACATTTTATGAAACATCCTATGATTTCAAGGGATTACAAAGATTTCTAACGATTTTAATGATTTTTTTAAAGAGAACTTCAATGAATCATTTTAATTCAATTTATATTCAAGGTATTTCAAATAATTTATATTTCACGGAATGAATTACATTTTATTTCAAGGGATTTTTGCGGATTTCAACAATTTAAGGAGAGAAGATTAAGATTTGAATAGATTTCAACAGATTTTAACAGATTTCAAAAATTTTCCACATGGATTTCAATGAAATTTTAGGAGATTTTAAAGGTATGAAGGGAATTCACAGATATTTGTTGTGTAAAAGTTTATTTGTGCAGAATCGCCATTTTTGTGTATTTCGATATGAGATTATGAGTGGTCTGAAATGAATCGTTCTCTTCAAGTTGCTCTACTTTTTACGTTAATTCCTTCAATATTAGTGTATTATTAATGCCAATGCTGATATTATACTATAATAGGGTCATCCACAAAAATTTTGTTTGCCATATAGTTGAGCTTTTTATAAACTTTAACTCCCAAAGAATTTGAATGTGAAATTAAAACCTAATTTTGTTTATTGAATAATTTATTAAAAAGTGACAAAATATCAACCGGAACAGCCGATTTTTGACACGAAACATGTGGTGCCCTCATGGCTTGAAACACATGGTGTGACGTCATGCAGTGTTCCCAATTCGGCTCCCCAACTGCACTGCACATGCGTCGCATCGGCAGTCTCATTGGCAGTAAATGGCACGCTTTTTTTTAAACTATCACATACGTAAATCAATTTTTTATAATAAATCATCATTGTGGAAGTAATAACAATTAATTTTCAGATCACAAAATAGTCTTTTAGAGTGCAAGGCGAAATAAATATTTTATTGAACTCTTTATAATAAATTATTGATTTTAAATTCAAAGGAAGGAATTCCTTCTTTCACCAATGTGAATTTTAAATTATTCATAATATTTTGTTGTATTTTATGATTATTATATATTGTGAAAAATTGATTTGCATATTTCATCATTTCAAATAAGCGCGCGATCAACATCCAATGAGTCTGCTGGTGCGACGCATTTGCAGTGCGGTTGGGGAGCCAAATTGGGAGCACTGACGTCACGCGCCGTCAAAGCTGAAGAAAATACATGGTCAGTTTTATGAAAACAATTGAAATAATTAACCCTAGAACGGTAAACTGAGCTGGCTCATACGCTAACGGTAAACGGGGGTTCCGCTACACCCCAAACTTGTACCGTGGCACAATGCTTTCTATGTGCAGTAAAACAACTTTAATATAGCGCATTTTCTTCGTTTTTTAGTGTAGAAAACAATGGTAATAATAAAATTCTCTTAAATTTAAAAAAAAAATGTTGAATAATTTGTAAATATGAAAAAAACCTGAAAATTCAGGAGTCCGGAGCGTACTTTGGGCGTTTACGATATTAGTGCTCAGAGCGCGCTCTGAGTTCAAAGGGGAGCTCAACCTCTTTATAGGATATAATCTGACGGCCATGCAGTCTCATGAATTTCATTGGTTGAGCTCCCCTTCGAGCTCAGAGCGCGCTCTGAGCACTAATATCGTAAACGCCCTTTGACTTTGATTGGGGTGCGTTGGAACCCCCGTTTACCGTTCTAGGGTTAATCATAAATGTTTTTCTAGCTAAAACGGTTTATTTTTATGAAGTATCAGTATGCCTGGATACGTTAAAGTCAGTTCGGATGATTGTCCAAAGGTGATTACACTTATGATAAGCGATTTATTTGCGATGTGCTCAAATTTCAACGTTGCTAAGACTCAAGCAGGTGTGAAAGCGAAAAAAAAGTAAATGAGATGAATGACGTTAACCCTTCGAACAATTTATTTTTATTTATTAAATTTATTAATTTAGAATTATAATGTTTTTAGGCGAATCGTAACGTATATGCAATATTGGCAATATTGAATTCAGAAAACCTAACCTCACTTTTTTTTATAGATGCTTTTATAAATACTCCTATAAAATTGTTATAACATTTATAATTATGAGATTTATAATTACTTTTATAAATACTTTATTTTACAATACTTGTTGCGTGAATAAACGATTTGATTTTGCGAGGTTATAGCTCACATACATCTTGGCACTCAATATATATAACACCGTTGAACATCAGTCAATTCACACAACACTACCAGGTATCAAGTTGATACGGCAAATGGATCAAAAGGATGCAACGTTTTGATATCTATATTCATGATTAACTTGATTCAAATTTCGAGATCAATTATCCAAAGATATTCTGTCATTAAAATTCAACTACTCAAGACATTATCAAATTATTGAAACCTCTGACCTGAATGATGAACAACAAAAACCGTTTGAAATTAAATTGTTAATCAAATATTGAAAATACTCATTTACTTAGCTCTGTTTATTTAAATTTATGATTATTGAGGTTGTGGATGTTTGTTTGCAAATGTCAGTGAATCTCGATCAAGGATCGATTATCGATTTGCATTGAATTTGGCATAAAGGAATGTTTTTCGAAAATCATCAACTGCAGGGCGTTCAGAACTGAAATTGAATGACATTGATAATTTTTCGAAGGTATTGTTATTCCAAGAAGTGAACCTGGTAGTCTAGGTGCTTAACATACATTTTCTCCGAGGAAGATGTGTTCACGATAGAAATTTAAGATTCTTTAACTCTTTTTCGAAGGTCTAACCAACCTGAAAAAAACTAGTAGTCTTGATGTTCAAAATATATCTTCGAGGATGGTGTGTTCACAATAGATATTTGAAATTCCTCGACGTTTTCTCCAAGGTCTCGTCCCTCTAAGGAGTAACCTTGGTGTAGTCCAGGTATTCAGAGAACATCTTCTCCGAAGAAAGTGTATTAATGATAGAAATTTAAGATTCTTCAACCGCCTGAGGAAGATGTATTTTACAACTAGACTACCGGGGTTAATTCTTAGAATGACAAGACCTTCGAAAACCGATCAGCGTGTTTTAAATTTCAGTTACGAATACAACATCCCCGCGGAAGATGTATTTTAAACAACTAGACTATCGAGTTCACTTCTTGAAATTACGAGACCTTCAAAAAAAGATCAGGGTGCCTTAAATTTCAGTTATGGACACAACTTCCCAGAGGAAGTATTTTAAACACCTGGACTACCGGGTTTACTTCTTAGAGTGACGAGACCTTTGCAAACCGATCAGCGTGTTGTAAATTTCAGTTACGAACACAACTTCCCCGAGAAGGATTTATTTTAAACACCTGGACTGCCGAGTTTACTTCTTAAAATGACGAGAGCTTCGAAAACCCACGAGGTTGACTAAAATTTTAGTTATGAACACAACTTCCTTAAGGAAGGTGTATTTGAAACATCTGGACTACCGGGTTTAATTCCTTGAGGTCTGAAATTTTAGTTATGAACACAACTTCCTCGAGAAAGATGTATTTTGAACACCTGTACTATTATCAACGCCACCAATCACTTTATTATTTTAATAATTACTTTTCAACTCTAAATAAATCTCTGTGTTCAGAATAACATTTTAAAAAACCGCTTCCTTTCGCGGTCTACCATCACAAACCCACTCTTGTCATTCTGTTTTGCATACTGATGCTAGTACACCCTGAAGTTGTGCTGATTAATTTTTATTGAACCTCTAAAGCGAATCATATTAAATTGAAATCCTAGATCAATATATCTGCAACAATTTGATACCCCAAGTTTTAGTGTGTTACGAACTTTATGTTATCAAAAAAGCATATTTTATATTTTTCTATTCAAAATAAAATATTTACTTATCGTTGAAATGATCTTCGCAACAATATACTCAAATATACTGTTGGCGTTAAAGATGATGTTGGGCACATGTCACGCCCAACAATTTTGTACCATTGTTTTCGTTCCTCACCTTTGGGTGATATATATATATATATATATATAACTTTCCTGGTTTTTTGACAGAGGTGTTCTTACATTTAGGCACAAAACACCAATGGTAGTGCTGTTTATTTGCATTTTAAAGAAAAAAACGTGAATCGCGTGGCTTACTTACAAGCGTTTGACGCCGTGCTACGTCACGTCAAGATGGCGGAATGGGCGCGACAGAAATAGGAACTTTAAATGTGCACAAATTTTTCTTTTTCAAATATAAATTCGAAAAAAAGTTTTTTTTACACTTTGCTGGTATTATTAGTGATTTTAAAGCATATAATTTGATATGCAAAAATAAAATAAAAATTAGTGGATGAATCCCTCAGTTTTTTTGTAATCTTGCAATCTAGGGTACGCCGAAAATCCGAGTAATTAACTCCTCGGAAATTAATAATTATTGTCTCAAAAATGCTTGAAACTTAATATTTTAAAATTGGTTTCATAATGGATTTATTAATTATTTATATTTTTAATGTTAGGAAATAAAAACCTATATAGCCATTAACCCGCGCATGCATTTATTGCTTACTGTATATAATTTTTTTTTAAATAAACAAAAGAAAATATTTATGCATGGGGCCTGGCTCTTTGTTCGCTACGTTGCTGATGGCTACCAACGCAACGAGTGTTGCATCTCATAAAATCTCGCCCTGCAAAATGCATTTCGCAAGGCACAGTAGCCAACCTGGAGTCGCAATTTCGCTTTCGTTGGCAACTACAAACTCGTGCGTTTACCCTGCGCGAGTTTCATTTCAGCATTAATCTCTTGTGGGCGTATTAGAAAAGTTATGCATGTGTAGACATAAAAATATTCCTGCGCATACATAAAAGTTTAATATACACTAGAAAAACATACACCCTTGCTGAAAGTAAAAAGAGAGAGAGATCCTATCTTTTTGAATAATCATTTTGAATCTTTAAGACAGAAAGAGATGGAGAAAATGTATCCCATTCTATCTCTTTGTCAATCTAAATTCACGTCTGCCTATTTAAATACCGTCTTTTCTATCCCATCCTGTCCTTTATCTATCCACGTCAATATTTTTCTATCTCTTCGTCTATCTAAATTCCCGTATATCTTTTTGAATCTCCTCTTCTCTATCTCATCCTATCCTACATCTATCAAATTCTTCTTTTTCTATCTCTTTGTCAATCTAAATTCACGTCTTTTTCAATTCCCTCTTCTCCATCTCAACCTATCCCTTATCTGCCTACGTCAATCTTTTATTATCTCTCTCTCGATCTAAATTTCCGTCTATATTTCTCAGTACCCTCTCCTCTATCTCATCCCATCTTCTGTCTGTCCACGTCAATTTTTTCCATCTCTCTGTCAATATAATTTCCCGTCTATCTTTTTTAATCTTCTCTTCTCTATCTTATCGTATCCTACATATAATAAAGACTATCTTTTTCTATCTCTTTCTCAATCTAAATTCGCGTATTTTTAAAATCCTCTTTCCTATCTCAACGTTTCCTACATCTATCCACGGTTTTTCTATCTTTATTTCAATCTAAGTTCACGTCTATCTTTTTCAATGCCCCCTTCTCTATCTCATCTTATCCTTTATTCATCCACGTTAATCTTTTGCTATCACTCTGTTAATCTAAATTCCCGTCTATTTTTTTCAATATCCTCTTCTCTATCTCATCGTATCATACATCTATCAACGTCTATGCTATCTATATAATACCCTCTTCTTTATTTCATCCTATTCTTCATCTAACCACGTCAATATTTTTGTATCTCTCCGTCAATCTAAATTCACGTCAAACGATTTAAATCTCCTCTTCTCTATCTCATCCTATACTACATCGATCGACGTCTATTTTTTCTATATATTGTTTATCTAAATTATATCTAAATAGAATAAAATGAAATTTTAATCAAAAAATATCCGATATCTACTAAGAAGATTAAGTTGCTAACAAAACAGACGAATTTTCTACAAAACAGATGAATTTTTAACCCGGAAACATGAATTTTCAACAAAATAAATAATTCTGAACGAAACAGTTGAACTTTTTTTTTACTATATTGTGGAATTTTCGTGCCAAAAACACGAATTTTATACAAAACAGTTCAATCCTTAACCCGAAAATATGAATTTTTAACAAAAATATTAATTTTAAAGTTAATAGTTGCATTTTTCGGTGAAAAACACCAGCATAATCTCAAATTGTTCCAAAGTTTTTTATCTCCTTCGAAATACAATGATTTTGTATTCAAATGACCAATTTCTAGCTTGAAACGTCAATAAAAAACAAAATGTTACAAAAGTATGAATTTAATGACTTTTCATGTCTACCAAATTAGATGAATTTTCAAACGAAAAAGAAGAATTTCCAACAAAATGATTGAATTTCCAACCAAACAAGATTTTTCAGTCTCGAATAAAAAAAAAATTATTAAATTCAACAAGATTTTTCAAGATTTCAGATATTTCGAAAAAGTAACTAGAATATTTCTAAGAATTTTTTTTCTATTTTACAGAATTTTAAAAATTGTTAGGAAAAATTGAAGTAGTTTAAATGATATTTAGAAGCTTTTAATGCTTTGGAAAAAAAAAAATATTTGATAAATTTTCGGAAATCTTTCAATGTTTTAAAATATTTGTAATCTCTTCCAAACTTCTAAGGTTCCTACATATCTTTCGAACTGACTCAAATTTCTTAAAATTACCTTAAAATCTTCCAGATTCATTCTTGATAATTTTTTTAATCTTTTATACTTTTTTTAAACCTTTTTAAATATCCTCTTAAAATTATTTTTTTTTTCAATTAAAAAGATTGTATTGAAATCATCCAGATTCCTTTTTGACAATTTTGGAAATCTTTTGGAATGTTTTTAAATCTTTTTAAATAGACTCATTAAAATGAATATTTTAAAATAAGAATGAAGTGTCCAAGCTCACCGGAATATATTTGTGCTACGACCACGAAAATTCGGTATTCGTATTTAATTAGCGTATTCGAATTTTTTCTAATATTTTGTAATCTTACAAAATTGAAAAATTTTGCTTTAAAATCTTCAACAATTTTTTCTGAAACTTTAGGAAATCATTTACAATTTTTTAAAATATTTCTAAATCGTTTCTTAAAATTAATGTTTCAAAATTAAAATTCAATAAAAATTTTCTCTAGAATCTAAAGAAAATAATGTTATTATCTTGAAACTTTTCAAAAGAATAAAAATTTTGTTTCAAAATCTTGAAAAATTCAAATTCTGTTTAAAAGTTTCAGAAATATTTTAAAATTTTGAATAATTTTCAAAACTTTTCAAAACATTCAAATAATTTTTTAATAATTCAAAGTTTTCCTCAAAATTTTTAATAATCTGCAAAAATAAAAAAAATTGTATTAAAATCTTCCAGATTTCTTTTCAACATATTTTTAAAGACTCAAAGTTTAAAATTAATTTTTATAGATACAACTGAAATCATATATAATTTTCCCAAAAATCTTATTGACAGTACCGATAATTTTTTTATTACCCATACCGATAATGTATATGTAAACTCTTTGTAAATTAAGATATTCTAATCTAAAATCCATGATTTTATTTTTCTCCTCTCTTTGAAAGTGTGAAGTAGTTTACAAATTACATTGTCGTACCTAAATGTTAAGAACAGAATTATTTCCCAATATTCAAAAACATTCACAACTAAAATTTCCTTTTTCATCAATAATGTTCCGGAACATTCAGAAATAAATTTCATCATCAAATAGAATTACTAGTTTGGAAATTCTGAGTTACATTGATGGTGCAGAAAATTCTCAATCCTTATTATTAAAGAATCATTTACATTATTTACAATTTGAATTTTCTCTTTTATATAAAATTTTAGAATTAAAATTCCTCATTTGGTGCGAGGTTTTTGAGAATTTCGTTCCACCAATTTTTTTTAGATAGGATACATATTTGCACATATCCATTATGCATATCTTTATTATACGTCTACAAAGAAAAGTGTGCTAATGACAAATGAGAGGGAAAATCACCGAGCGTAAATTACCTCATATTCTAGCACTATTCGCGCCCATAATGACACTACAAGTACCTCTTCGAATACTCGAAATTCTTTTGTGGCGTGTCAAAGAATTTTTACGATTTCCGCGATTCGTTCTTAAAGCGAATAATAACTCCATTTGCAACGCACTTTTCAAATTGTGTAACACATTGTTTCACATTAGTTTATTATTTAAGGCTATTATACTCGACGCTAAATATCTATTATCATTCTTACAACATACAAGATTGTGTGCTACGTTTGCAGTGACATTGACATACAACGAAAACCAATCTCCATGAATTATCAATTACCTTAAAAAATCGTCCTCAATAAAGTTAATTAAAAACCTTAATCTTTCACTTAATATTCTGAATAACTTGCACATTTTTCCCCTAATTTACCTTTTTTCTTTACAGTACAAGGAGGAGGTTCGGTATGCATTACGAAATCGGGAGAGCGTCTCGGTTGAAGCGAAGCGACGGAAAATTTAAAATGCTAAACGATTACGGGTAGTTTGAACTCGACCCGCATATGCATGTACATGCATGGTCAGATGCTCGCACGATGCGCTGGATGCATCATCGGTTGCTCAACGCGGGAGAACCCAACATGGCGCGAACATGGCCCAGAGAAATTGAGAGTTCAATATTTATGAACGACCCAGAGAGAAGGCAAGGAGAACTCGTACCTACTTATACTTTGTCCTCATGCACTTTGCAAGGACGTTCCAACTCTCGATTTCTACGAAAGTGAATTTTTCGCCGATTACCAGATGACCACTTCCCCTTTTCCGTCAACGTTCCGCGATTTATTGCACACGAGGAAAAGTTTCATATTCCAAGTATGGAAAATTCGGCTCCGCATTTCGTCAATACGCGTGAGACCTGTTTTTACGCTCGGTAATCTATCGACACCTGAATGGAGATTATCATACCTTTTTTGGGGTCTTTAAGTTTCTTTTTGAGGATGCGTAATTGTGTAATGTCTCTGTAAATTAGCTTCAAGAATTGAGAGCCGCCGACAAGTTCTACCTTCTCTAGGCTCTCCACGTCAACCGCATCACACCAATCAACCCCCTCCTCTTCGTCCTAACTCATCTGAAAATGCACGCCTCCCACTCCTCTGAGAACCCCTTCCTGTGGTCAACACCACTCATCTATTCCTAAACCCTCCTTTCGAAACCTCTCATTTACACTAATTCTTATTAATTTATTATTTCCAAAATCCTTCACTTTTGCAGCTTCTCCCTCACATCCCACCATAATGAACCCGTCCCCTGCTATACTGACTACAACACACCAGTCAACAACCCACTATCGTCGATCCATCTCATATCTTCCGACTACCTTCTACGGTCGACACCACTCATCCATATCTACTCCCTCATCCCGAAATCTCTCCATCACACTAATTTGTATATATTTATTATTTCTAAAAACACTCCACTTCCACAATCAACACCTCTCCCGTCTCCTTATATACCAACTCTATGTCCAGTATGAAAACATATCGTCGATTCCTCAATTACCCCTAGTCCTTCAACAACCACCTTCTACTCCATAAACACCATCGTCCTCATCCATCCGACACACCCTCTTGAACCTATCCGATCCTCTTCACCCTTGACCACACTACACCAACCAACAACCTACTATCGTCGACCCCTCCCGAATCCTGACCCCGTTATACGGCCAACAACACTCATCCATATTCCCTTATCCCAAACCTTCTCCTTGACACTAATTTGTATTTATTATTTCCAAAAACACTTCACTTCCACTTCCTCCCCCGTCTCCTAATGTACCACCTATTTTTCAAGATATATCCATTACATAAACATATTGTCGATGCTGTTTCAAAAATTGATACGAATCAATTATTCCGAACACCAGCGTCCTACTACTTCTATCCCATCTGCTGACCACACTACACCCATCATCAACTTCCTATCGCCGACCCCTCCCACATCTTATGACCCCCTCCTACAGTCAGCACTACTCATCGATTCCTATTCCCTCCTCCAAAAACCTTTCCTTCACACTAATTCTTATTTATTTATCGTCCTCTTATACACCACCCATTCCTAACTTTATGTATATTATAAAAATATTTCGCCGAAATCGTTTAAAAAATTTAGATCCGCTGCCCACTCCGACCACCAAAGACACTCTCCCCCCATCCTGCATTGCTAACCACGACACATCAATCAACAACCTAGTATCTTCGACCCATTCCATATCTTCTGATCCCCTCTCACAATCAACACCACTTATGCATTCCTACTTTCTCCCTCCGCAACCTCTCCGTCAAACTAACATTTATTTATTCATGTAACCCTTAATCTGACCCCGAATCCGACTCTACATCAGATCCTAAATCAGACTGTATATCCGATCGTACTTAGGGTCGGATGTAAGGTCAGATTTATGGTCTAAACATGATTTAGAATTCGGATGGACAGTTTTATTTGAGTCGAATTTACGGTCTGATTAACGCCAATGCGTATACGACGTATTTATATGTATATATGTATTTGATAATAATAGAATTTCTATTTATTTAAAAAAATATTCATAAGTCGTATCCGTAAATTCCACCATGACTTCGACCCTAAATTATGTTTTCATTTCACGAAACTGAGTACTGTCGAATTTACAGCCTTATTTATGGTCGGATTCTTGTAATGCCATCCATTCGGAATTTTCAGTCAAATTGAACTAGAGTGTTACAATTTTGAACTGATTTTTGAGTTTTTTATTTGCATCTATTTTGCATTAAAATTTGAAAAATCTTGTACAAGCCGATTTTTGAAAAAGGGATTTCAGTTTTCTTAAATTTAACTAACAAAATTGAAAAAAATGTAAAGTCTCCCATTTTGTTCAAACTGTTTCAATATATTAAAAAATGTTTAAAGAAATGAGCTAAAAATTACTTCTCAACAACAATTATCGATAATAATTTATAATTTGGAAAAAATGGTAAATTTTTAAGAGAATTAAAAAAAACGCATATTTTAACTACTTTTAAATTGATAATCTTCATTTTTTCACTAATATAAAGTATTATGACTATGCAATGAACACTTAAGATAGATGTCCCAGTAATCGTGGCTGTCTCAGTAATCGTCAGTTTTGAGGTGTAAACGCCAGAAAGAAGTATTTTTCGCATGAAAATACATTCCTAAAATATTTTTAAGTAAGTTTGAACAGTGCTTGTTGTGGAAACCAAATTAGTTTTTTTGTACAAATATTGCACATGGGTGAAAAAAATTGATTTGTATTGCCGGCGGCGATGAATCACGAAACGAGGAAAATGGCTTGAAATTTAGGTTAAGAAACACGTTTCTTTGCTTAAGCTTTTAATATGTCAAGAAATTACTTGATCGGGACGAAAATTATTTTTTTGTAATAAAAGATCATTTTTGTTTAATAAAATTAAGTAAAATCTTCATTTAGTACCTTCTCGTTCGAGAAATATCGGTCGCGATTATAGGGACATTTCAAAAGCAAAGTTGCTCGAGTAATCGTGACCGGTCGCGAAGACTAGGACTAATCTGTCGAAATTTTATTTCCATATTTCGTTACAAATAATGATTTAATTAATTTCAAAAAGGCGTGAAATGAAATCGGAGAACTGACTTGTTACTGTGAGTAGTATTCGTAATATAAACTAGTGCTTAAAAGTAAAGAAAGGTGATGTAAAATATTGGCATGACTTTAGTGATTTCATTATCAATTTTTTAGTTTATTGTCATTTTTCAGTGAAGTTAATATTTATTGAGTAGTTTTTCATTAGCTAACATTAATCTATGTACGTATACCATTAAGCAATTTCCCTTTCAGGGTAGGCGTGACACTACCCGATTAGGGTAGTGTTTCTAGGTGGATAGTTTTCTTGTAATTATAAATAACTACAAGTGTGGTCTCACCACATCCACGATGTGCCAACAGCACTCATGTCAGTATTCTTGAATGGTCACCCATCCAAGTACTAACCGCGTCCAACGCTGCTTAACTTCAGTGATCTGACGAGAACTGGGGTTTTCAGCGTGGTATGGCCGTTGGCCATACATATATACTGCATAATATAAAGAAAAATGTGAAAGAGATATATAATTATTGATACTTTTAATGTTTTGAAAACGTAAACAGAACATAACCTCCAAATACATATGATTCTTCAGTCACTGCAATTTATCAAATTTCGTCATTGTGTTTATAATTTATGTTGCAAAAAAGTTAATTATACAAATTACCAGTCCGTAAATTTTTGTATCCTGTGTAGAATTCTCAATATTTGTAATCATTTATGTGTTAACAAATTACGTGTTCATTTTTTAATAAGATTTACTTAGTACAAATGTGATGCTTGACATAGATATCTTTCATCATATGCAAGTTTAATCGTTTAATGTTGAGCCCAAAGCATAACGTACTTGATGTGTAATAACTAAACGGGAATGTGCTACATCTAGCTACTTAAAATGTTAATAATTTGTAATTATAATATTCAGTATTATAAACGAATTTCATCATTGTAGTTATCACTTATCGTGATAAAAATTCTAATAAATATTTACTTCGATTTATTTTTGAGATCACTTTATTTCTTATAAATAAAATATTAATTTTATTCGAAAATATTTTTAATTGAAATAAAAACGAAAAATTTTAAAAGAAAATTCATTTTTATTATGATTAATTATTATAATGTCCATATTGTATTGGAACTATCAGAAGATTCGATTTTGAGGTTATGTTTCGACGGATTTCATCTCGGAGGTCTCAATCTCTCAATCAATATAAAACTAACAATACATCTTTCATTTCCTTAAAGTATACCTAAAATACAAAAATACACTTGAAATACACCTCCAAATCGCTAAAAACTGATTTCAAGAAAACTTAACCCTTTTCACGAAGATGGGGACAACGACTCACGATTACTAGTACATGACAGATTTGTAAATGACGATAACTGGGACATCGGTTCTTTTTGACTTTTAATTGTTTATAAATAAGAAGTAATATTAAATATAATGTAAAAACAATTTTTATAATATTCTAGGATGTTTAATGCTTCAATCAGTACCAATAATTTTTTAACTAATCCTTCCAAAACAATTTTCTAAATATTTGAAGTCAATGAAATCTCTTATAGTGACGATTACTGGGACGTTTACCTTATAACGATGATTTACCATACCATGCTGAAAAACCCAGTTCTCGTCAGATCACTGAAGTTAAGCAGCGTTGGACGCGGTTAGTACTTGGATGGGTGACCATTCAAGAATACTGAGTGCTGTTGGCACATCGTGGGTGTGGTGAGCCCACACTTGTAGTTATTTATAACTACAAGAAAACTATTCACCTAGAAACACTACCCGAATCGGGTAGTGTCACGCCTACCCTGAAAGGGATATGGCTTAATGGTATACATACATACATACTAGCAGATAACAATGGTTTACTTGATGAACAAATTTTATAAACAAATTCACGTTTAAACTCTTTTCAAACAGGCATAGTTAGTTTTTTCAGTGGAATCTAGCGAAAATTCTTCATAAAAACACATGATTTTCTGTAAGGAAGGTCGAAAATATTTTTTTCCGACTAAAAAATAATAAAATTGGTAATTTGCTTATCAATTTTTTTTTAATTATCACATATTTTTTCATATCGAAGATTTACAAGAATCACTAGATTTCACTGAAAAAACTAAGTTCATCTTTTTGAAAACAACCAAAATGTAAATTTATTCACAACATTATTTATACAGGGTGTTTTTTTAAAATTGAGACATCGAAATATCTAAAAAAAAAATACGCATCCTATGAAAAAATATCCGTAATGAAAACTTTTTATTTTCGAGGGGGAAAAGCGACTTTGAAAAAATTTACCCCTCCCCCCAGGAGGAAATTTTTTTTTGTTATGTTTTAAAGAAATTTTTCGAGTGAAACTTACGTCTTTCATGAAGGAGAATCCGAATCTGTGATAAAAAATTGACGTTCTCATTTGAAATTGCAAAGTAGCCCCACTCCTGCCTCCTGGGGGGGGGGGGGGTAAATTTGTTCAAAGTCGCTTTTCCCCCTCGAAAGTAAAAAGAATATTGACTTGATACTTGGCCCTAGAGGTTCCTTTTAGACCCTAGTTGAACGCACTCAGAGAATTTTTTGTGCAGTTCAATATAAATTAAGTTACTAATAATTTTGACCTTTTTTAGAAAATTATTTTTTTTTTCAAAATCTCGAAAAATATTGATTTCGGAAAAAAATGTTGTTCACAAGAGTTGTAGATCTCGCCGAAACACATATTTTTTGTATTTCTCCTTTTTTTTATAAAATTAATATTATTCGAGAAAAATAACAAAAGTGAATTTTCAGTTTTTTTGTTCGAAAAGGGGTCGGCATGAGTGGTGGGATGGAGTGTGGGCCATTTAAAATGCCCAAGCTTAGGACGCGTGATTTTTTTGGGCCGTTGGAAAATGGGGTTGGGTGAGTGAATGTGAACCACACCCTCTCCACCCACTCACGCCGAACCCCTTTTCCAATGCCCCAAAAAAAACCACGCATCCTAGTGGTGGTCTCAAATATTTTTCAATAATAAAAGTTTATTCTTTAAAACTGTTTTGAACACTAATATCACAAGTTTTGAAATTTTTGTGTAACAAAAAATCTTAAAATTCATTTTTGTCATTTTTCTCGAAAAATATTAATTTTAGGAAAAAATTATGAATATAAAAAATATGTGTTTTGACGAGATCTACAACTTTTGTCCATATTCTTGGGTGACCTTTTCGGAAGTATATCCAACAATTGCTATCTGTTGGTTATTTTCTAAGAAAAAATTTTTCCTTATTAATTGCCAACGGCCATACCACGCTAAAAAACCCAGTTCTCGTCAGATCACTGAAGTTAAGCAGCGTTGGACGCGGTTAGTACTTGGATGGGTGACCATTCAAGAATACTGACATGAGTGCTGTTGGCACATCGTGGGTGTGGTGAGCCCACACTTGTAGTTATTTATAACGACAAGACAAACCTAGAAACACTACCCGAATCGGGTAGTGTCACGCCTACCCTGAAAGGGAAATGGTTTAATGGTATATATAATGTATTGATAAAAAAAATATTTGTTACATTTACAGTACAGTTACAGCGGCAGTAGTTGGTGGTGATTCTCGACTCGTCGAGATCTCGAATGTTAAGCACGGACAGGCGCGGGTGGCGGTCGGATGGGTGGCCCTTCTTAATTCTCGTTTAGTCGTGTTTTCAATGCCGAGATGAAATGCACTCAATGCTATCGAATGTCTACATCCAAACTCATCTTTCCGTAACTGGCTATGCTCAGGAGTTGTTTTTCTGTAGTTTTCCACTTCTCTGACCAAATGCTAAGGCGAATGCGAGCGCTTCTTATAAAAATCCGGTTGCTGGCGGTAGAGGGTTTTAGAAATTGAAAAAACCACAAGGTTGAGTACGTCATGAATTGTTTTGAGGCTTCTTATGAGAGTTGGGGTAATTAGGGATTTGGGAAGGGATCTGAGCTCAAAGTTTTATGTAAAAACCCAAGAACGGTATATATGGAGTAAAAAACTCAGCAATGTAGGTAAGGATTCCTAAAAAGTATCTTGTCTGATTTTTAACATTTTTTAATAATCCGAAATCATTTTAAAAAAATGGCTCATTCTTTCCCCAGGTTGCAAAAATAAATTTGATACAACTCTGAAGGTCCGAGTCCATGAACTGACGTGTATCGGGTACAGAATAGTTGACGTAGTTGGAAGGTAGATAGTGGAGCGAGAGGGGCACTAGGATATATTGGAGAGGGGTTACAGAGGAGTGGATGGAGGGGCTTATGGTACAGGAATTTTGTGGGAGGAGGTTTCCGATATGTTGTAATAGCAAAAGGGTTTGGAGAGATGGGGAGGATGTAGTGATATAGTGGAAAGTGGTCGAGGAATGAGGTCGTATTTACCTAAGGTTATGGCATGGTGGCCATTGGAAGGCATAACGTATTACGTGAGGAGGGAAGAGGGCGCTAAATTAGTATCATAGAGAGGTGAAAGGGAGGAGCCGAGCATAAAGGGCTTCCAAGGGACATTGGCGTGGGGAGAGGTACAAAGAGGTATATTCTTGATGATGGAAGGACGATAAGGGATGGACTGATTGTGGAGGAGCGAAATGGAAAGTGGACCTTGGTGGGAGGGCGAAGAGGGCGTTGATATGGTAGTATAAAAATGGGAAAGTTGGAGAGATAAGGGGTGATGTAGTGGAAAGGGGTCGAGGAAGCAGGTCGTACATATACCTTAGGTTATGGGATGGTGGCCATTGAAAGGCAAAACGTAATATGTGAGGAGGGAAGAGAGCGCTAGATTAGTATCATAGAGGGGGTAAAGGGAGGGACTGAGCATATAGAGTTTGCAAGGGACATTGGTGTGGGTAGACGGACAAAGAGGTATATTCTTGATGATGAAAGGACGATAAGAGATAGGTTAATTGCCGAGGAGTGAAATGGAAAGAGGATATTGGTGGTAGGGCGAAGATGGGGTTGCATGACAATATCAAAATGGGAAAGTTGGAGAGATAAGGGGTGATGTAGTAGAAAGGGGTCGTGAAAGCAGGTCGTATATACCTAAGGTTATGGGATGGTGGCCTTTGGAAGGCAAAACGTATTATGTGAGGAGGGATGTTGGTTGGAGGGCGAAGAGGGGGTTGCATGACCGTATAAAAATAGGAAAGTTGGAGAGATAAGGAGTGATGTTGTTGTGTGTAGAGTAGGTAGAAGAGAATAAGAGATACTGTTGATTATGGAGGACGAAAGTACATGAGTGAATAGGTTGATTGCTGAAGAGCAAGATGGACTGAGGATTGTTGGATCCATGGCAAAGAAGCGGGTATATGGGTATAAGAAGGGAAATGTGGTGCGTATATGGAGTTATCATTGGTGTGGGTTGAAGGATATATGGGGTAGATGGGGAAAGGGGTAAATGTATACTGCTGATGATGCAGAGAATAGAGGGGATTGGTTAATTGTGGTGGGGGAGGGGGTAAGGATTATTGGTGGGAAAGGGGGCTGAATCTAAAAATGTATAATCGTTCGTTACAGTTACTATATACCAATGCCGCTACTTTTGTCATAGCATTGATCTAATCGGTAATCACATGGCTATTGACACCTTCAGCAATCGAACGGCCAGTGTTCCGCATGCTCCGCGTGTCTTGTGGTCAGAAGACCGTGCAATCGCTTCTGATCGACGGAATATCGTGCGTATGTGTTACCGAGTCTGTATTTCTTGATTTTTTTTTTACTTCTGCAACCCAAGCTCGACTCGAATTACATGTGTATCGACACGCGCTCGTGCGGGCGCACCAAATTACGCGCAACCGAGCCGAACGCGTCGCTACCGATTACGATACACTCACTGAAAACTGTCTTACTGAAAAATCACTTTACTTTCTACATACTCATTTCCGACAATGTGTTACATAATTTATGCAAGTTGTAGATTCATATATAGGGGCACAGATATTTGCATGCTTGTATATTGTATATGTAATAATCTATATTATTTAATGAGGACCTTAAGACTTCTAAAATGTTGACGAACGTATTTTTGTCTTGCCCCCCCCCCAACAACGCCCCCCCCCCTAACCCGAAGGTAATGGAACCGTTGACTAAGCACGAATTTCACGTTTATTCTGCGTTTTTTCGCATTTCTAGCGAGTTCAGTTTCCAATATGCCTGCATGACCGTGTGGGGAGCTATAAGCTTCGGAAATAAACCAGGAATTATTATTAAAAATATTTAAATGTCAGATTTTACAGCCCAAAATACTCTCAAAACAGAAGAAATAGAGTGATTTTTCACGAAAATAAGGGAATAATGGGGAAATAAATAGTTTAAAATAAATTAAATGTAGATACCATATATGGATTTCAATATGAAACACTTTGAATTCCCAAGATTTCAAGTCGAAATATATTGCACTCTCAACAAAATAGTAAACATAAATAAATTAGACAATAAAAAAGATTTTCGACCAAAAAAATGAATTTTTAACCCAAAACGGTGAATTTTCAACCACAAAAAATAATTTTCAACCAGAAAGCTGCATTAACAACCGAATAGACGAATTTTCAACAAACAGATGAATTTTCGACCAAAAAAGATGAATTTAACAAGACAGTTAATTTTTAACAAAATAATTAAATTTCTAACAAAATAGTTGAATTTCTAACCGAATAGTTGAAATTTTCAACTCAAAAAGTTAAATTTCTAACAAAAAAGTTCATTTCAGCCAAAAAAATACCAAAAGACGAATTTTCAATTAGACAGATGAATTTTCGACCAAAAAATATGAATTTAACAAGATAGTTGAATTTTGAAGAAAATTATGACATTTTTAACAGAATAGTTGAAATTAGAACCTTTAAAGATGCATTTTCTACTAAATGGTCGAATTTTCAAGCAAAAAGACGATTATTGAGAACAAAATTGGATTTTCAACGCAAAAAGTTGAATTTCTAACAAAAAAGCTCATTTTCAACTAAGAAAGATGCAAAAAGACGAATTGTCAATAAAACAGACGACATTAACAAAATAGTGGAATTCTCAACAAAATAATTGAATTTTTAATTAAAAAAGATAAGTTTCCAACCAAAAATGGAATAGTTAAATTTTCAGGTAAAAAATCATTCTTAACGACAAAAAAAATGAATTATCAAAAAAAAAAATTTATTTTCAACCAAATAGGTGAATCTTGAAAAATATTAATTTTGAACAAATTAGTTTAACTTTCAATCAAGTGGTTGAATTTTCTACCAAACAAGATGAATTTTTAACCAAATAGTTAAATTTTCCACCAGAATGATGAATTTTACACCAAGAAAATTAATGTTCTACCGAAGAACACAAATTTTGAACAAAAGTGTTGAATTTTTAAGCCATGATGAATCTTTAAACAAAACAAAAAAATGAATTTTTAATAAAGTAGTTGAATCCTTAACAAAAACAAATTCATTTCCAACCTAACAGTAGAAATTTTAACCAAAAAGCATGTAGTTTCAACCAAAGAGACAAATTTTCAACTAAATCGATGGATCTTCGACAAAAAAATAAATTTTCAATAAAAGAGTTCAACATTCAAAGTGTTAAATTTTCAATCAAAACGATATTTTTTTAACCAAGAAGATTAATTTTCAAAGGAAAATGAAACGAATTTTTAACACAATATTAAAATCTTTAACTAAAGAGATGAATTCTAAACTAAGAATATAATAGTATACTTTTTAAAAACAAAAGCAACTTTTAGCTAAAAAAAGTTGGATGTTCTTATTGGTTTCTATTAATTCAGTTCACATTTAAGCGGAAACCCAAGAAAAAGAGGAAGTTTATTGAAAAGAGGGGGAAAAAGGAATTCCTTAAAAATAGAAAAAGAGGGTAATAGGGAAAAGAGTGTAAAATCTGAAAAATGAAAGCGTTTTTCAAATTTATTAGGACATTATTTAACTGTACCGGTTCAGGGCAACTCGTCTATCGAAAAATTCGCAAACATTGTTAAAATTTATCATCACCCCCTGTTACCAACCATGGTTTTTGGTGCGGCCTCTCCCCCCCCCCCTCAAATTGAAAACATAGTTTATGAACGATAATATCTTCGATTCTGTTTATTGATCGGAAAATTCAAATTTTGTAAAATGAAAAAATAATTCTATGGGCCAAAAAATTATGTTGAATTTTTTGTTTAAATACAGTTTTTGGTAATGAATAAGAATATAAAATTAAAAATTAAAAAACAAAATTTGTGCTCAAATTAGAACTTTCTCAAATAGTTAACAAAAAACAGTTTTCTGGATTGCGTAAACTACAATTTTTTGTTGTTTAATTTAAACATATCCTTGGAATTTCTTAAGCTTGAATCGAAGGAACATGCAATTCTTTTTCTATCATAGTAAAAAAATCTTTTCCTGGTGCGCAATATCTTAAAGTTATTTACAAAATGCCGAATTCTCGATTCTGAAACCAGGAACATTTTTTAGTCACGATTATAAAATGATGGCATGTTTCTTCAATGCCAACTGAAGAAATTTCAAGCACATGTTTAAATTTCTCATAAAAATCTACAGTTAACACAATCATAAAACTGGTTTTCTGCACATTTAAAAAAGCTCTATCGTGAAAACAAATGTTGTTTGTATTTTCTAATTTTATATTATTATTTACTACCAAAAACTATACCTACAAAAAATTGTACATATTTTTTTGGCCCATGAGAAAATTTTTGTAAATTTTCAAAAATTTGAATTTTCAAATCCATATATAGAACAGAAGATATTATACGATCGAAATAACATTTGGACGAGCGTCTGAATAATCGAGAGGTATTCCTAAGAAATAAATTTCCAAGTGTAAGCGAGACGAGTTCCTGCAATCTTGAAGATCTCAGCTTTCGTTAACCTCGGAGAGAATCATAAACCCGTTGCAAAATTGGCGAACGATACATCGCGGCTCATGAGTTATGTCAAGCTCTATATGTACAGCAAGTATATTCTTTTCGGGGCAAACAGCGATTATGTAAATGTCACTCGACGATTTCTTGCTTCTGAATCTCTTTTTTATTTTGCCGCATGCCGTTGCACAGGGACCATGTGCCGCCGAAGAAGAAAGCGAACGAAACGATTTACGCTCGGAGATGAGTCCAATCGATTATCCGAATTACCACAATCCTTTCCACGCCGAAATTGCCATACGAATTCGGATAACATTTCTTTTAGGGACATCAGCACATTTGCATTTTTATTTTTTTGGAATAAATTCCAAAGACGCATACAGCTGGTGAGGAAATAAAGATTTTATAATCACGCAAAACATTTTGATAGGGGTTTTAATTATTATAAATAATAATCTTTAAGTTCATTCTTTCAATTTGTCCACATTGACGCTCCTATGTTTCCACTCCCTTATCGCGTGCTTTTGTTTCTTTATTTTTTTTCTACCACGCACTTTCCACTTGAAGTGGGTTCGATTGAATAGAAATTCTTCAGTTTCAATTGGAATATTAAAATCTCATTATTTAAAATAAGATACAGTGCTGAAGAAGTTTCTCAACAGGCGCCTACCAAAAAGTGTTTCGTAGCCTATTAAGTCGTTAATAAAGACGTTCAAATCTTCCTCGTCCCCCTCCGTCTCATCGCCCATCCCATCCCGTCCCATCCCATCCCATCCCATCCCATCCCATCCCATCCCATCCCATC
>CAKNYM010052241.1:343760-432599 GCA_932195095.1 Andricus curvator
CCATCCCATCCCATCCCATCCCATCCCATCCCATCCCATCCCATCCCGTCCCGTCTCGTCCCATCCCATCCTATCCTATCCTATCCCATCCCATCATACCCTGTCCTGTCCTATTCTATCTTGTCCTACCCAGTACTACCCTGTACTAACCTTTCAAGCCCTACTTTACACTACCCTATCCTAACCTACCCTGTCCTATCCTATCCTACCCCGTCCTATCCTATCCTACACTGCACTGTTCCATCCTGTCCTATCCTACCCTATCCTGTCCTATCCTATCGTGTCCTATTCAATCCTACCGTATCATGTCTCGTCCTATCCTATTCTATTATATCTCATTGTATCCTGTCCTGTCCTTCCCCACCCTACCATAATCTACCCTGTCTTATCCTATATCCGGTCAGTACAATTGGGATCTGAAATCATGATGACACAGCGTCACGTGATAGGCAATATGGAGGCAACAACGGGGTCACTTTACCTCTAATACATGCGATGCGAAGGTTTTTTAATTTATTATGCAATTATTTCGAAGAACTGGAAACGGCCATACCACGCTGGAAACACCAGTTCCCGTTAGATCACTGAAGTTAAGCAGTGTTGGGCGCGGTTAGTACTTGGATGGGTGACCGTCTGATACTACTGCGTTGCTGTTGGCGGCCGTGGGTGTGATGAGCCCACACTTGTAGTTATTTACTACAAGAAACTATCCACCTAGAAACACTACCCGAATCGGGTAGTGTCACGCTTACCCCTAGAGGCTCGCCGAAAGGGAAATAGCTTAATGGTATAGAACTGGGAGTCAATATCTGCAAAAATGGTTAGAGTAGACATTTTAAGAAAGGACAACAAAATTGTGCACGCTGGACATGTTATAAATTTAGAAAAAATATCAATAATAAGTTGATGGAATCGTCATCCAATGTATTGTTTTCGTGAAAAATGGTTTGTTTTTATTATTTAAGGAGAGGGTTGAACATGGCTAGTCAGTCGTACTTTAGGAACTTAATTTAAAATATATTATAAAGGAATATGAATGACGTTTTTTGTGAAAATTTCAGACCCTCTCATAACGTACAAAAAAGTGGCTTCCATCTAGTTTTTCCGATAAATACATTGGACACATCTCCTTGAAAAGTGGACAATTTTCTATTTGTAAGTGCTTTTTAGTACACTTTTCACATAAAAATACCTTAATTAAGTAGAAAATGAGATTTTACTTAAAATAATATAATATAAATGAGTGATATACGGAACATAAGGTAATTGTAGGTTATGTGTTCTATAATAACGACGATAAAGATTCATCATTTGGATATAAATTGGGTATAATGACTTACTTTAAGTTGTTCCTCACATATGTTATTATACATATTAAAGTCAAAGAAAATAGTAGCATCCAGTTGGAAAATCAATATTTTTTAAAGATATGATGATATTCTAATGAAGACAAGAAGGCAACAACGCTTTTTTCAACTTTATGAGACCCAAATACACGAATCCAAACTTGTCTTCTGGTGCTACATAAATTTCTTATTGATTATATTGCTTTAAACCGAACGAAATATTATTATAATAATAATTTTTATTATAAAATTCAAATGGATCATGTAGTAAAACCTGTAATACGACGAATACGACCCCGTTATTTTAGTACTACATTTGGCCACCAGTTGGCGTATCGTTGTATTTCAGATCCCAATTGCTGTCCATCCGCTACCACGCCTAGCGCAAAAACTATTGGGGCAAATGACTTCATTTTTTTGCATGGAGATGTGTTTCAAGTGTCCAATTCCGAGGAAAAATACTAGAAACACTGAGAAAGACACTCGTCATAGCGTTTCTATGCAAAAACATAAAAATGTATCTATTTTTAATCAGAATAACCCTGATGGTACTCCTAGCGAAAAAACTGTTAGGTCTAATGACTTCATTTTTTGCATGGAAATGTGTCTTAAGTGTCTAATGCGAGAGAAAAGACTGAGAACTCTGAGTTAAATGCTCATTATAGCATTGCTGTGCAAAAACATGAAAATTTAGCCATTAAAAAAAAATGATCGTGTTAGCATGACTAGCGCAAAAACTATTAGGACTAATGACTTCATTTTTTGCATGGAGATGTGTTTCAAGTGTCTAATACAAGGAAAAATACTAAGAACCCTGAGTTAAATGTTCGTCATAGTGCTGATATGCAAAAACATGACAATTTCCGATCGGAAAATTTCTGGTAAGGCAAAAAAATTTCTTTATAACCTCCTTGGGTCACCGTTAAAAAAATTATTCACAAATTTAACTCAGAACCAACATACGAAATTCAATATTAAAAAAAAATCTAAAACGTGCCCGTTCTTACGAAATCTTTAAGTGAGGCTGCTTGCAGCCCGCTTCACAAACTGATTTTAATATCAGTGGTTGAAAAATTTTAAAAATAAGAGAAATAAGGAAAATTTGGATACTTATACCACTATGTTGGAATTTTTTTGTTTAGTCCGATTCTCTTCGGGGATGGCTCAAATTGAAGCTCTGAGCATGTTGAATTGAGATAATATTGATTATATTTATATTGTCATTTTTTTATATGTCAGTGGTTAACAAATTTTTGAAATGAGGACAAGTTGGTTATTGACGTAAGAAGACAAGTTATTGGAAGGTGAGAATCTGCTATATACTTCGCAATTCTAAAATAGAATCATTTAGATAAAAAACTCTGCAGGTAACAAGTAAAGTTGGTTCAGGTACAGGGTAAAGTCGTCTAAGTTCAAAATTGAAGAATTTCAAATTGCAAATTGTTAAAATTGAAGAATTTTGAATTTTAAATCTTTAGAATTGAACTAATACGGAAAAAACTTTAAACTTACTTACCTTTGAAACGTTTTTTACCATAAGGGAACATGGGGTAAAACGGGCAGATTTTGCTTCAGGATTTTTTTTCTCATACTGAAATACTTTTTTCCGCATTCAACACCATAGGTGCCAAAAACAACTAATAATGTACTAAAAAAAATGTTTTCGCATTGAAAAAAGATCACGTTCTACATTTTGAATTCATTTTTGAAAAATAGTGTTTCGTCCCGTTTTTCCCCGTACACGGGGCCAAACGGGACGCTTGGTTAAATAAAAAATAAAATGTATTATGAATAAAATTCATTTATAAAGACTAAACAAATAAGTAGTACAGTTACAAGAACTTGTTGTAAACAGTTTTATTGTCCATTTTGTATATAAAAATGACCAAAATCAGGCCTTCAAAATACGCAGATATGAATTTCGCCTCTGTCCTCACTGTAGAAACCTGCGCCAGACTGATGAGCCCAATTATCGCACGAACTGCACGAACTTCTTATGTATCTTTTTTCCGCGGCCTGCCTCTGGGCACACTGCCATTTACTTTACCTTGATACACTTCTTTCGTTAGTCATTCATCTTTCATTCTCTCAACATGACCGAACCATCTTAACCGATATCTCTTCCATATGTCAACTAGTGTCTTTTCTGCACCACATACTTTGAGGATTATCTCAATACTCAATTTGTCTATACACAGTAAAAAAAGGATCAATTTTGTTGCAGAGCATTTTGCTCCAACGATCATTTGACTTTCGAGATCATAATAATCTGTCCATTCGGATCACCTTGATCATCTTTTTTGGGTCATTGGTCAGACTAAACAAAATGGCCGCCAATTTTCGGCGCCGATATCATAACGACATAACCTTAAAATTGTATCTAACCACACGCGAGTGACAACTACACTTAACAGGTGATATTTTCTAATATCGGAATTCCTTAATTGTTTAACTTTTCAAGTACACTGCAAGATCAGAAACCATATAAAGCTCGCATTTGAGCTAAAGTACTCTACGAACGTCAGCCATCTTGGTTTGCTTTGATACATGATCCCGCATCAGATCATTATGATCTCAAAAGTGGATCATTCATTCCGCCCGATCAAAATGCTCTTGATTTCGGTGTCATTTTTGTTGAATATCAAAATGATATTGATTTCGGTATCATTTTGAACATTTTTTTTTACTGTGTAAGTGTTTTCCCGCATATTATGCGGAGAGATTTCATGGCAATCGCGTTAATTTTACTGTTATCCTCTTCTTGACAGGTCCACGTCTCGCTACCGTATAGCACAGTCGGTACAAATATAGAATTATGTATTGCCATTTTAGCTTTTATTGATATATTTTTACTCCTTAAAATGGACCCTGCTCTACCGATAACCTTCTTACCCTCGTTTATGCGCCCATCTAACTCCCCATCTATCTTTCCGTCGCTAGTGAATAGGCTACCCAGATATACGTACTTATCAACTTGTTCTATTCTCTTATTATTTAAGACAATGTTGCATATTGTTTTCTCATTCCTTCCTTCAAACATCATAATTTTTGTTTTATATACGTTAATTTTGAGGCTCATGCTCTTCATGCTTTTATTCAGTTTGTTCAACATTCTTTGCAAGTCTTCGATTGATTCTGCCATAACAACCTTATCATCTGCGAACACTAACCCACGCATCATTACTGTTTCGAGATCCACACCTTCTTCGTCGAATTGGGCCATTCTTAGACACTTGTCCACGAATATAATAAATAGCCATGAGGACATAATGCATCCTTGTCTAACACCTTGCATAATATCCAACCAGCCACTTTGTTTCCCATTAACCCTTACACTCGCTTTGCTGCCAGGATATATTGTTTTTCTTGCTTGTAGGAGCCATCCATTGACTCCGGTCTCTGTCAGGACTTCCCAAAGTTTACTTCTGCCCACCTTGACAAATGCTTTCTCTAGGTCAACAAATGCACAGAAAACTTTCTTTCCTACTCTCAACTTTTTTCTGTGATCTGTCTTAAGCTGAATATTTGATCCGCGAACATGATCTTTCTGCATAAATCCACTTTGGACTACCCATATATTTTCTTCTGTTATTTTCATTACCCTACGAATGAGTATTTTTGAGTATATTTTACTTACGGCACTTAATGAGCTGATACCTCTGTAATTATTGCAGTTCCTTCTATCTCGCATTCTTTTGTATATTGGTACGATAATCGATTTTTACAATGTCTGGAATTTCTCTCATTTCGATACATATCAATTCGCACAACCTGTGAGGTATGCGCTCGCCACCGTATTATGTTCTATATCGTAGTTCTGGTGCCCTATAGCTTCATCTCCTAATAATTCTTTAAAAGAGTCTTTCAAAGCGTCTATTATCCCGTCTGTATCATATAGCATTTCACCTTTGCTGCACTGTTAAAAATAGTATTAAATTTAAAATACCAATGTATATATTTAAATTAATATCTCAAGCATTTAAAATCGCTATTTAGGTAGGTGTTTATTAAATTTCATATACATTCATGATAATCGCTCAGAAAATTCCACTTTACACAAAATCAAAATAAGATTAGCAGTAATTTTCGATTCTTAATAATAAAACATGATACCTTCTTACAATCAATCAAAAATAAAATTTTATTTTAAGTCGAAAAGTTCAATTTCGTAAATGCATGACAGACCTAACCTACAATCAACTGTACTCACATTCAAATTTTGGAAAGAGTTCCACATGCACGTTGCTTACTTTTATTATTTTTATTATTACTTTAATTGTGAATATTTGATAAGATTTAAAGAAATAAAAGCACTTGTGAGTTTTAAAGCACGCTGCTATACCGACCTGTATATTATATTTAATATAAAGTGTACAGCTATTCATATTTTAATCTATATTAAATGACAACTCCCGAGTATGCAGATGACTTCATATACATTTGTATTAAATTTAATACAGATTTTTCTAACAGTGTGTTTCTCATGTTGACAAACTGTGTACTTTTACTTCTCTTCATAGATTTGAATAACAGTTTCTTGCTTCCTTCAAAGTCGTTTTGTATTTTCTTTTCTTCTTCTGTTCTGATTTTATCTTTACTTTCCTTGACTAGTCGTTTAAATTTCCTCTTTTTGTGTCTGTATTCATTTTCAAGTCTATTTCTCTCCTTTGCTCAGACCTGTGATGTTCAACGTTCTGTTGTACGCTTCTTTCTTTTCTTGTCGAGCTGCCTGAATGTCATCATTCCACCATGCATCACCAGAAGTTCTTTCTACAACCGCAGTACCACACACTTCAGTCGCACTCCTAACAATGACATCCCCAAACAAGGTTGATACGCCCGCTAAATCGCTAAATGTTTATTATTTATTAGTGCCACCCAAGTTGCCTGATCTATGCGTTCATTTATCTTATTCTAAAAATCTATTCGCAATTCCGGTTTCTGTAAGTTTTCAATCTTGATTAACGTTTGTTTCGATTGTTTAGTTCTCTTTCTTCTCCATCCCTGACCTAAGTATCTTAAAAATTGATTTATTCGTAATTTAATACATTCAAAATTCAAGAATTTTCAATTGTAACTCTTCAAAATTGTGGAAGTTCGAATTTTAAATCATTAATATTAAATAGTTTTTAATTTGGATAATTAAAAATTATGCAAGTTTTAATTTGTTAATTAAAAATTCAACAATAGTGATGCTTCATATTCCAAAGTTCTTCACTTTGGAACATCAATAATTGAAAACTTGACTTTTGATTTTTAAAACCATCCAAATTTAAGAATTTGTATCTATAAATCTTTAAAATTGAAGAGTTTTCAAATGTAACCCTTCGAAATTGTAGAACATCGAATTATAATTCTTTACAATTGAAGAGTTTTTAGTTTTTTAAATTTACCATTGCCAATTATGCAAGTTTCAAGTTTTACAATTAAAAATGGTAAAACTGAAAAAAATATATAACTTGCAAACAAATGGAGGTCACATAACTCATATAAGAAAAAGGATAAGAAAGCGGCAAGGGTAATGAAACATATATGGGGAATAGGAAAGAGAAGCATCAAAAAAGATTGCAGGGATATTTGGTTATTTGATACCCAGTTATAACCGGTATTAGGCTACGGAGCAGCAATGGGGATGAAAGGAAAGGGAAAAGATTGAGAGGTTACAAAAAAGATATATAAGGTGAACGCCAGAAATAGAATGGAGGATGGCTGGATATATGATGAGAGAAGAAGCGCAAAGCGATAAATTAAGTATTGGAGCGGGAAAGAGGGAATGGAAGTTTTAGGGAAAGCTAAGGAAGGCAATAATAATTAACCAGATGGAAGCAGAAATAATGGAGTTCTTTAGGACTAGGGATATAGGAGAGGGGACTGAAGTAAACTATCAAGAATTGGAGAAAAGAAACAGGAAAAGACAATTAATAGAAAGATGGGGGATGACTGAGGAATCAAAATACAATAAATGGTGTAAGATGATGAAATAAGAAGGAATGCCAGAGTATTTAGAAAAGAAGACCAGAATATCAAGATATAGATTGGGAAACGAAGTAAGAGAGGGGATATATTGGGAACAGAAAGAGAACAGAAAGTGCAGAATCTGTGAATGGCAAGATGAAAAATGAGTGCATGGATGTGAAGGACATAGGAGAGGAATGGAACATAAAGAAAGCTGGTAAGAGAATGAGGTAAAGATTTTAGGGAAAGATGGACTGGGTGAGGAGTGGATGAAAAAATTGGAGGAGGCTGGAGAAACGAGTGAGAAAGAATGAAAGAGTGAACGTGAAAAAATGGCAAGGTTGAGGTAGAAGAGAAGTGAAAGAAAAAAGGAAACGCAAGTTGCTTAGAAGCGTAAAGATTTGTGAGTAATGATTATGTAATAGTTTAAATAGATTAAGACGCGGATGTGCTCTCGCTCGCTCACTCGTTCGCCAGTACGTCCAAAATTGCACTATCGTAAAAACAGAAGAAAGGATGTAGATATGAAAATTAATGTAAGTAGTTGTGAATAGTAAGAATAAGATAATATGAAATATGTAGGTGGTAAGACTGTAAGAAACGGAAGTCATGTAAACCCTTATGGGACACATTATGAATAAAGAATAATAAGAACTATAAACATTTCAATATTTTAATCATCTTAAAAATCTATCAGTGTCGAAAATGAAAGACATCAGTAAGACTCAGAATATAAAATCCCACACTATTTTATTAATTTTGTGCATTGCTTCTAATACTTGCTGGGATAAAATCTTATGTTTAGAAATCGGATTAACGCAAATATGAAGTCAGCTGAGGAGCGCAGCTCGGCTCTCACATGCGGAGAACCGTGGGCCCGGCAGAGAGGGGAAGACGAAGCAACACGCGTGCCCAACATGCGCGCGCACGCTTGCCGCTGGTCTAACCAGAATTCTCCGCTTATGAGAGCCGAGCTGCGCTCATCAGCTAATTTCAGAGTTGTGCTAATGCGCTCTTTCCTAAAATTAAATTATATTTGATAGTACTTAAGTTTAGGCATATATTTAAATGTTTATAATTATACAATCAAAGGAAGGGACGTGTAATAAACGCGCGTAGCTCGCTGTTTTTGCTAGTTGATAAAATAAAACCTTGTTTTACAGATCGGTAATAACTTTTCTGACGAAAGTAAGTGGGAATGAATTTGAATCTTGGGGCATTGTTTTCTCTCGTATGTTGAAATAGGTCGACACACATGGGTCCGCGCTTTATGGTCGAGGTATGGTTTTTACAATCGTATCTCCGATAGTAATCAAGATTTATGCTGTCGCTTGGCATTGCTTCACCGGTTGGCGTGTGGCGTCAAACGTGCATTTTGCACTGGTCTACCGCTATTAATGAAGCCAATTGCCACAAGGGACGTTTATTTGACAGAAGTCGGAGTGCAGACCTTAAAAATAAAAAAATAGAGGTTCAAAAAAATCGGGATGCGGAACAGAAACTTTTAAAACTTATAAGGCTCAGAGGGGGGAGGGGGCCCGGATTGTTTAAATTCTCAAGGATCTAGGTCGCTAAGAATTATGCTATCTAAAAAACTTGGTGCAAAGAAATTTTCGAAAATATCGCACTCATTGTTGTTGAATACCTGATTGGTTGCATACTGCGCGAATGAGGAATTTTTATTTTTAAAATTTATTTCTAAAAGAGAAAATTTAAATTGTAAATGATTTTTTAATAATAAAGGCAACAATTCTGTTCTTGACTTTTTGAAAAATAAAAAGCTTTGCAGATTTCGAAAAAGTCGAACAAGAACCTGGAAGAATTTGTTTAATTTTTGCAAGATTTAAAACAATTTTGGGAATTATTTCAATAGATATTTCGAAGTTTTAGAAGTTTTAAAAAGGTTCAACAATAATTAAACATTTGAAAATATTAAGGAATCATTGAAAAAATACAAGATACATTGAGGGAGGGGGAGGTCTGTCATTTCAAGGAAAATTGAAATTTATTTTTTATTTAAATAAATTAATATTAAGATAATATTTAAAAAGATTTTAAAATATTTAAGAAAAATTCAAATAAGTTTAAAAACCTATTTAGAAGTTTTGAAAAGAGACAATAATCTTTTGGAAAATATTTAATCTTTTTTAGTTAAAAATACAACTCATTGAAAATTAATCTTTTTTGGTTAAGGATTCAACTCTCTTCTTCAAAATTTGTATTTTTTGGATGAATTAAACTGTTTTGAATATAAAATAAAAATCTTTTTGGATTGAAATATCAACTATTACATTTTTGATTGAGTTAAAAATTAAGAAAATTATTTTTCAAATTCGAACTTTAAAAATATTAGAAGATTTTAGAACTAGGCATTGAAAGTGGACTTATTATTTATTAGGAAATATTGAAAAATATTGAACATTTTAAGCTTAATTTGAATGAACCAATTTCGAATTGAAAGGCTTAAAATTTCGCAATCTTGAAAATTGGAATCATAGCTCCAATGGAAAAAAGTTAATTTCAAAAGTTTACAATTTTAAATTATTGAATTTTGACCGCTTTTAATAAGAAAGAATACAATTTTAATTCCTTCGAATGTTAAAATATAAAATTTGCAAAATTCTAATATTGAAATATTCCATTTTTAACGTTTCGAAATTGTCCTAGTTTCGAGATTTTAATCTAAAATCATTCAATTTCGAGATTCTTCGATTCAAAATAAAATGTTTCGAATTTGAACGCTTTGAATTACAAATGATGAAATTTGATCTTCTTTCTAGAAAAATTGTCGAATTTTCAAAATTTTTGTCGTATATTTTTCAATTTTGGAAGCTGCTGATAAATATTTTTCCAATTTCCAAAACTTTTAATGTCAAATTATTCAATTTAAAACGCTTTTATTAAGAAATTATACCAATTAGATTCCTAATCTAAACTTGTTTTATTTGGAAGGTTTTGAATTAAAAATCGTTCAATATATTTTTTTTCATGCGCTTTCAATTCGAAATGATTAATTACAATTATTGTTATAAATATGTTTCAAACAGAATGTTTAACAAAATTTTTAATACTGCCAACGGGAGTAATTATGGAATGAGTCCTGTAATTATTGATCAAATAGGTTTTATTTTTGGCGGCTATAGTGAAGTTTCCGAAACTTTGCACTAAGTAAATTTCGAGTAGAAAATTAAAAATATTTGAAGAGAGTGTAAAGCATTATGGATAAAATTTGAAAAAATGAAATTTTATCAAAATCATGTTTAATTAATATTTGAGACGCTACGCATTTTTTATAATATATTGATATTATTGTGTCAGAAAATAAAGAAATAGGAAAAGGAGGGTTATAGATCAGTGCAACCTAGCCTAAAAACTATTCGTTGAAAATTTAACAATTTTGACGTTAACTCATATAAATATGAATAAAAGTTTTTCAAAAGCTATATTACGAGTAATATCAATCTAATGGAAAAATATAAAAAGTATTAAATAAAATTTTTCAAAAGTTCCTTCCTATAACTTGCAAAACCTTTTTTTTTTAAACATACCTCGGTATTCTTAAGAAAAAATTGAAATCAATTACTTCGACTGAGAATTTTCTGTCTACATGACATTTGCAGGATATCTTCAGAGGACTCTTAAGAATTTTTAAATACATGGCACAGAAAAAATTGAATACACTTTTCTGATTTTTCGCGAAGTCGTGATGTGAAAAATTAGCGAATTTTGATCAATAATCACCCCAGTTGAGGGCAATGGATTTTTAAATTTTTTATATTTTTAATGTTAGAGAATTAAAATCTAGAGACCTGAATTTGCATTTCCCGTGTGGAAAAATTTCGTGGCAGTCTTGAATCATGCTAAAGCCAGTACAGTTTTTCTCAAGCCGGTCTATTCACGCAATACTAGCCTGGCGCTACACTGGCGCTGTCTATTTTTGCTACGTGTTTGATTCAAAACTTTCTGCTGTCTAGTCCCAGTCTTGGCGCTATCCAGGAGTTCGTTACGAATTTGAATATATCAAGATTGTCCAGATTTTAACTAGTTTCTAGATAGAATGACGGTTTGGACTTAAACAAAAATTACAGAGGTGAATTCAAAGATTTAGGAAATTACAATACACAATTGCACAAATGCTTAAGCAATAATTAATTGTACACTATTACATATTTTAGATAGTAAACAATAATAGTTGAAGGTGATCAAAATCTTAATACAAGAACTGTATTCTTAAGAACGATTTTTTTAAGAATGTTTAAGAACATTTTTTTCAATTGAATTATATAGTCAAGTTATAATAAATTTATATTGAATGATAATTAAGCCTAACGTATTAATTCTTTAAAATAGTAAAAAAAAATCATTATTTCGTAGCCTAACCGCAAGAAAATCATACAAACTTTATTTTTTTCAATGATTTATTCACACATTAAGCAATTTTAATGCTTAAAAATTGTTCATGTTTTATTCAAATAAATATTAGGATGTAATGAATTGAAATTCATATACAACAAAAATAAAAAAAAATTTAACTTTTAGATGGCCGAGGTGTTAAGGCGACGGGACAAAGTTACAAGAATATAATAGGAAGTTACATCAGAAGTTCGACACCCGTCGTATGTACAAGAGATTTGCGGAAACTCATTTTTTCTTTTTTTTTTGTACAAAAACTTTTTTTATATTTTTAATTAACTGCAAAATCTGTATATTGGACTTTTATGGCATAAAAAATAATTATATTATTTAATTACGAATTATTTTTTATCAAAATAGCCGATCTGTCTAGAAAATAGTCGGTCCGAGCGTTACATCCCAGTCTAGCCACTGGACAGTCAGCCTGTGGAGCGCCAGTGTCGACTCAAGGCGGACTGGACAGAAACAGTACAGCGCCACGAAATTTTTCCACACGGGTTCGCGCACGTGAATTTACTGCTAGTAGTATACAACTCTTGGTTCCTTAACCACGACAACGCACCTCCTCATTCATCGCAGCCCATTCAGAAATTTCTGGTGAATCATGGCCTAACACAACTTCGACAACCTCTATACAGTCCTGTCCTGGCTTCCTGTGATTTCCGGATGATTCTCAAATTGAAGCATCCTCTAAAAAAATGATTTCCTAGGTCCTAGAGGAAATAAAACAGACGGCGACGAATCAGCTCTTGGCTATTCCGAACGGTGACTTTAAACAGTGCTTCCGAAAGTGGGAGGATCTCTGGAAGAAGGTTCTGGCTTCCAAAGAGGACATATTTGATGAGGAGATCATTGCCATCGACCAGAATTAATTCCTACTCCTGATTCATCACAAGGTCGGATAGTTTCCGGACAGATCGCGTACAGTGTGCATGCGTCGTCATTGGCGGCCTACTGGAATTGGCTACTTTTCGCCTGCCTTTCAGGTATGAAAAAGCCAACTTTCAGAGAGGGTGGAACAAAAAATGATTTATTCACAGAGAGAAAGAAAGAAAATTCCAATCCCATGGGATTCGATTCTCGCGCGGTTGATATTTCCTGTTAATTTAACGCTGATTTCGCGGCAATATCAGCGCGACGATCTCAACGTTCACCGAAATCCGGGTGGATGGGAGTCGCGCAAAGTGCCACGGGGTTAATGGAAGAGATAATTAGTGTGGGCTATTATAGTAACGAGCATAAGTACGCTCGTAAAGTGCCGGCACGATATACACGTGTAAATATATCGAACTCTCGCGCACGCGGAAGAAACGCCGGCACCGATTTGCAGATATGTTTATTAACGTTGGTTAATGCCGCGGCACGCGAACCCTTATAACTGTACTCTTCGCTGTTACAGTGGCACAGTAAGAAAACTTTATCACTGTTAGTTAGCTTTTTATGTTGTGTGCTCAGAAAACGTGGATGGATGGTCCAAAAAAGTTATGTGCATAATAAGAGGAAGAAAGAAGACAATCCAGAGAGGAATATAAATTTGTTATTATATGTGCATAACTGTATGTATATAAATAAAATATACTGCAGCAATGTAGTATGTTTACGTGGAAAAAAATTGAGCCGAAAAGTGAGGTTGCTTTGGAATTTTATTTTTTGATTATGAATCTTTTCCCTGCTTATTTTGCAAAAATTATTCATGATAAAATGGAATTCTTTTCAATCTTAATTTAAAATTTTTAAATAGAAACACTAAACTCATGATTCTTTCCAATCTGCAGCCGAAAAGTGATGTTGCTTTGTTATTTTATTTTTTGATTATGAATCTTTTCCCTGCTTATTTTGCAAACATTATTCATGATAAAATGGAATTCTTTTCAATCTTAATTTAACATTTTTAAATAGAGACACTAAACTCATGATTCTTTCCAATCTGCAGGGTTTGCTTATGAATGATTGAAAATTTCTTTAAATTGAGTTTACATAGTTTTACCTTAATTTTATTTTAAGAAATCTTTCTTTTTATTTAAATTTTTTTAAATAATGTAGTGAATTTCAGCAATTTTTTATAAATGTATTTGAATATTTTGGATTTTTTCTTTTCCTAATTGGAAAATTTAATAATCAAAATAGATTGGTTTTGAGTCACCCACAAACATGAGGTCTGGGCACTATGGTCTTTTTTCATTCTCTAATATTCATAATTTACATATTTTCAGGTCATAAAAAATGAGAAATGTTTACATTTATACATGATATATGTTTAAAAATTTTTTTTAAATAAAAAAAAAATGTCTTCCCGGTACTCATTGGAAAATAAGGTTGCCAATGGGATGAACATACTTTTCTTATTTAGAAATCACCCAGATACTTATCAAAAATAAGTTGTGATATACTCGTTGCCTATAACCAATGGTTTTCTGAGGAAGATGCCATGTGTAAAATATGCGCATAATTGTTCTTATGTACCAATGAGTACTTTTGTAATAATCTTATGCTGAAATTTTATTAAAAAATTTCTACTTATGTCTTTTATTTTCAGATCACTTTTGATATGTTATTTTTGTATTCATTTCTGAATTTTTGATAGTGATATACAAACATTAGATCTGGGCACTATGGTCTTTTTTCCTTCTCTAATATTCATAATTTACATATTTTCAGGTTATAAAAAATGAAAAATGTTTACATTTATACATGATATATGTTTCAAACAATTTTTCAAAAATTTCTTCCCGGTACTTATTAGAAAATAAGGTTGCCAATGGGATGTACATACTTTTATAATTTAGAAATCACCCAGATACTTATCAAAAATAAGTTGTGATACCCTCGTTTCCTATAAATAAAGGTTTTCTGAGGAAGATGCCATATATGAAATATGTGCATAATTGTTCTTATGTACCAATGAGTACTTTTGTAATGATCTTATGCTGAATTTTCTATTAAAATTTTTTTACTTATGTCTTTTATTTTCAGATCACTATTGATATCTTATTTTTGTATTCATTTCTGAATTTTTGATATTGATATTTGGAACGATTTCTTATATTTTGGGTTTTTCTTAGATCTGTAAAAAAACTTGTGTAACATGTGTCTTATATGATGTTTTGGGTTAATTCGAGAGCTCCGTTTGAAAATTATGTCACTTGTCCTGGCAAACGAAAAGCTATAAAAATAAAAAGGGTCTCTTCTCTCTCACTCTCACTCTCTCTTAAAAGTAAGATGGAACGATTCCTAAAATCTGGCGTGTCTTGAGAGTTTTCGTGTTAAAAAAGAAGGTTTAGTTTGCCTCGGTACTTTGAATACTTCACCACGTAATTTTTGTCAGCGATATTTTCATTCGAAATAATTGTTCTTTTTTAATATAAATTGAAACAAAATTTCCACAATTTTTCAAGAATGTCTTTGACATATTCAAAAATGTCTCAATTGTTTTCGGGATATACTGTGTGAATAAGATTTTGATCAGAATACCTGCATACATCATACACAGGAAGTTGATTGATTACTATTTTCCTTTTTTAATTTTTAAATAGTTCTCTGAATCGAATTTTTAATACTTCTTTAATCTTATTATAAATAATAATCTTTATATCTTGGTCAGTTTTTCACTAATGAATACAAAGTTAGATTAAGTCATCTTCTTAAAAAGGGATATAATTTGTGTGCATATGTCGTATATATATATATATATATTATCTTTAATTTTTAATTGCAGGTATTATTTTTTATTTTTTCAATTCGCATAAGAATATATTAATCATACCTTGTAGTTTCCTATAAATAATCCCTGATGAGGGGGTCTAAATTGGCCCCGAAACATGTTGGCCCCCTCGTAGTATAAAAAAGACGGAGAAAGGAAAAAGTGAGCGGTTGGTTTTTAATTGACTTTTTCCCTTTTTCTCTCTCTTTTTTCATTATGTTATTTTTGTCTCTAATGAGCCGAAAAGTGAGGTTGCTTTGGAATTTTATTTTTTGATTATGAATCTGTTCCCTGCTTATTTTGCAAAAATTATTCATGGTAAAATGGAATTTTTTTCAAGCTTCATTTTAAAAAATATTTGTTTTGCAGTGGAGTATTCGAGGCCTGGCGGGGCTTGCCGCCCGCGTCGCCAAGGTACTTTTTTTGAAGGCCTGACGGCGCCAAGCCACTTTCTTGTCACATGGAAAATTTTTCGATTCATTGGCCATCCATATTCTACTTTACCAATTTTCGGTTTTTTGCCCCCCCCCCCCCCCCCCCGAAAGTAACGTAGCCATTGGCCAAAGACGGATTTCACGTTTATAAATTCGTTTAAATAAAATTAATGTAGATAACATATTGAATTCAATATGAAACACTTCACATTTCTAATATTTCAAGGCAAAATATATATAGCAATTTGAGCAAAATAGTTCAATTTTCAACCAAACAGTTGCATTAATAACCAAATAGATGAACTATTTAACCAGACAGTACAATTTTCAAGCAAAAAAGACGAATTTTTTCGAAGAGAGTTGAATCTAAAAAAACAAAGTTACGTTTTAACCAAGAAAGATGAATTTTCAACCAAGAAAGATGACTTTTCTACGATAAGAGATAAATTTTCAATTCATAATGATGAATTTTTATCAACATAGTTGAATTTTCGACCAAAAATGATGACATTAAAAAAATACTTGAATTTTTCAAAAATAATTAGATTTTTAACAAAATAGTTGAACTTCTAACCATATAGTTGAATTCTCAGCACGAAAAGATGCATTTTCAATCAAATGGTCGAATTTTTAAACAAAAAAGATAAAAATTTTATTGAACTTGCAAGACAAAAAGACCAATTTTTACGAAGAAAGTTGAATTTTCATTAAAAAACTTCATTTTCAACCAAGAAAGAAGACTTTTCTATCATGAAAGATAAATTTTCAACAAAAGAATAAATTTTTCAAGCTAAAAAGTCGAATTTTTTAGAAAACAGTGGACGAGTTTTCGACAACATGGTTCAATCCTCAACCAGTGCAGCTTAGTTTTTAACCAAGCAGTTGCATTTTCAACCAAAAAGGATGAACTTTCAACCAAGAAGATTAATTTTCTACTAAAAAAAGATCAATTTAAAAACAAAATACATGAATTTTTAGTCAGAAAATATCAATTTTCAATTTAAAATATCAAAATTTAACCACAAATGGAATAGTTACATTTTCAGTCAGAAAAATTTATTCTCAACTGAAAAAAGAAGAATTTTTAGTAAAATAGTTGCATTTTCAATCAGCAAAAAGTTGATTTTTTAAGCAAGAAGATTAATTTTTTATCAAAAAAGACTAACTAGAACAAAATACATGAATTTTCAAGCAATTGATTGAATTTTTAACCAATTACTTGAATTTTTAACTATGAAATATTAATTTTCAAACAGTCGAATTTTTAACTGAAAAAGATCAATTCGAAACCAAAAATGGAATATTTAAATTATCAGTTAAACAAATGATTTTCAACAAAAAATTAAAGAAATTATCCATAAAATAGTTACAATTTCAACTAAATAATTAAATTTTCAACCAAACAGTAGAGTTTTTGATCAACCCAAATGAATTTCATCCTCCAAAGATAAGCGTAGACTTTTCAACAAACAAAAAAAAAGAAATTTTAATCAAGAATAGTTGGATGTTCTTATTGGGTTCTATTAATTCTGTTCACATTTTAGAGAGAAAAAAACGATAAAAAGGGGAAGTTTTTTCAAAACAGAGAACAAAAAGAATTATTAAAAAAATAGGAAAAGAAGGATATAGGAGAAAGAGTGTGAATTCTGAAATATGAAAGTGATTGTCAAACATATCAATTTATTATTTAACTGCACAGTCGCAGGGAAATATTATGCAAAATTCGCAAACTTTGTTAAAATTTATCATCAGGAAACGTACTGAGCAATGTTCTCAAATGAAAAAAAATGTGTAAAGAATTTAATTAAAAGTATTCTCAGAATAAATTCAAAACAATGACAAATCGAAATAATAATTTATCAAATTTAGCATTAAAAATGAGAAGATTTTTGAACCAGGCATTGAAAACTAAATTTTTTTTATTCGTAAATGTTCCAAAATATTGAACTAAGAATTGTACAATTTCAAACATTGTAATAATATATAGCAATCTTGGTTTGTATTCTTTTTTGTTTAATTTGAAATTTGCAATGTATTATGTTGAAATTTTCCGATTTTTAGTTGAAGATTTAACAAAATTAATCATCTAGAATTGAAGAAAATTATACTGGAAAATTTGAAAAATGAATAATAATTTTAAAGGAACTGTTGAAAATTAAACAATTTGAAATTTAATGTTTGAAATATTTGTTGTTGAAAATCCAAATAGATAAGAATGGAACTATCTGAAATTATAACTCAGCAGTTGAATAATTTCTTTTAATCTGAATGGTTGCAATTTTGCAGTTCTGATTTTGTATGTTGAACGTTACATTTTTAATTTTTCCCTTTCGTAAGTTTTAATTTTGCAATTAAAATTGAAATTTTCAACGTTTTGAAGTTCTCCTATTTTCGAAATTTTAATCTGAAATCAATCAATTTCGACATTCTTCAATTCAAAATAAAATTGTTCAATTTTCGGCGACTGAATTAGAAATTATACAATTTCAACTTCTTTCTAACAAAATTGTCAAATTTTCACAATATTGGTCTGAAATTTAAAAATTTTTGGAGCTTCTATTTAAAACATTTTCAATTTTCAACACTTTTAATTTTAAATCATCTAAATTTAAACATTTTATTTAGAAATGATACAAGTTCAATTCCTTTGCATTCCATCATTCAAAAACGTCCCATATTTTTTGCTTTTAATTTCAAACGCTTTCAGTTCTAAATTATTAATTATTGTTTCAAAAATGTATTTGTGGACAACTTTTGCGGAATGTTAAAATCCAATCAGAAAAAAAAGTTGGAAAACAAACCGACCTAGCATAGGGGGAGGATAATTCAAAGAGTAAAAGTGAGGGGGTTGACATATTTGGAAGATGTAAACTTGGAGATTTCAATGCGTGGTAAATGAGATCTAATAAAGGCAACAATTGCATTCTCACTTTCGATAAACTGCGGCATAAAATCGCGTTCAGCGGTCATAAATATAACAACATAAAAGTCTCGCATTCTCGCAATGCAATTGGCTGTGTCAGAAATATACATGCGGAACGTGCGTTGCACACGCGTAAGATATCTAACGTATTACGCGATGCTTTCTCTCGAGAATCGGTCAGTCGGATAATATGGAATTTTCTATTATAGCGTTACGGAAGAATTATTTGCAACATTTCCGGCTGCAGTAGTTATAATTTTATAAGCATGATCATAGAACTTTAATCCATATCTCTTAAAACTATCTAAGTCTTTTCAAACATTTACTACTTCAATTTATCTCTAACTTTATGTTTTATATTTTGTTTTCTTAACATTGAAGTGTATTATTACTTCATTTTTATGATTTTTAGTGCAGTTCTAAACATATAGAATTTATATAATATATTGACAAATTACGTGGAAGTTCTCCTCTTGTAAGTTTAAGGTGGGATTTCAACTATCCCAGTCCTTCCTCGCTATTCATCAGAAAATTTTCTTTTCTGGACAACGTTGGCTGTAAATTTATGCAAGCACACGTCGTTTGATGGCCCATCCGCTGAGAAGTTATCGCCTGGCGCCGAGGGATTAGTTCTCTCGTGGAAAACGTCGCATGCTTATTTCCTTGAGTCAGCAGAGACATCTATCTCCACCTGGGACTATATTAGTTTTGTGATTTTCAACATCCGGCAATGGCAACACATGCAACACAGGAGACATCATTAAAAGGAAAGATCGCGTCCACCATGCATTGATGTCTCCAGAATCTATAGGGCCAAATCTTAAAATGTTATTTTTTTATTTTGATTGCTCAGGTTTTGATCATCTGATGTTAAATCATTAAAAAATAATCAAACCGTAATTACCTCTGCGTTTTCTAGTTCCTTCAGCGAGTTCGATTTAATGAGTAAAGTATATTTATAAGAGTCGAATTACATTAATAACACGCAAATTACATTCATAATACGTAAGTTACATTCACATCGTGATAATTTACTCTGACCGGAAATGGTAAGCATAAGTATAAGTACTATTCATGATTAGAAGAATCGATCCTCTCGTAAATACGTTTTCTCTGAGGAGTTGGAGAACGAGTTTGCTAATTCAATCGGAGAATTAAAACAAATACGAAACAGGTTCAGCGAAGCATGTAATTTTCGGCGCACTTCCCTTATTACGCAGAAGGCACTTGATTATTCCGTATCACATGTTACCTTTCTTACATCACGCGAACACAAAACACATCCCTGGGCGAAGATCATCCGTCCTTCGTTACAGGTGCGTGCACGTGAGTGATCTCAGAAGTCATGCGATCATGCGATCGAAACTGAACCCATCCGTACGCTCATTTACATGCGTCTCGAGTTTATACGCGTGGACGTTTGCTCTCTGTCGAGCAACAGGGATGAGGCTCTTAAATCCCCAGTGATCGGGCTTAAATCAATCGCGTTAATTAACGCAAGCTTTGTACCGCTAGAATGGAAATGAGACGAGTGGGGATACTTTATCTCATTTCCGGGTTCAAAAGACGAGACGTATTTGGAGAAGGATACATTCTTTCGAATTTTAATACATATTAGGGTATTTAAAATAGAACAAGTTTTTAATTTTGTTTTTCCTCTTCCCTTTCCCCTTTATCCTCCACATACTATTCTCCCCTCTCCCCTTTCCCGTCTACATTGCTTTCTTCACCCCTATATCCCACTTGCTTAACCTCTCTTCTATATACAGTATACACACCTTTTTCTACCCCATTACCAATTAAACCCTTCATATTTAGCCTATCACTCCCCACTATAATCCACTCATCTTGCCCCTACACCCTGTCTTATATACCCACTCCCCTCTATTCTCTTCTTTTCATTTACTTCTCTTTGCCATCTACCCCTTTCCCTCACCACTCGGTAATCATACCTTTTCCAAACTCTCTATAGCCATAGTCTTTCTCTATCCAGCCCATCTACCTCTTTATTACCTTCTGCCGAATCCCCCTCTTTCCCCTATACTTTTTCTATTTCCCCTCACCGACACATCCTTTCTCCTATTTTATCATGTTATCATCCACTTCGCCTCTCTTCGTTTCTTAGCTCACGCCTCTCTGCCTCATAACTGCCTACTATCATTCATTTGTCTCACTCCACTCAACTTCTTTCATCTACCCATTCCCTTTTTTTTTAATCTTGCTATCTGTTTCCTTCTGTCACTACCCTATTCCCTTTATCCCTCTATGATCCAGCACTATCCTATATACTCCAAACTCTAGCCTCTCACTCTCCAATGCCACCCTGACTACTCTCGTACATACAACTTATCTCTCAACCTGCCAATGCCTGTATTCTCCCACACTATTGTATCTTCATCCACCTTGTCCGATATATCACTACTTATCTTTTCTAATCTTCGCCTCTTCTCCTCTGAACTCCCTTCCAACTACCCTATCATATATACTCTCACTCTTACTGTAAGTATCTTACCCTCTCTATTCTCTACAATCTACCCCTTTAATCTCATCACATTGTGCCTTTTAAGTATGCCCAAACTTTTAAACTTATCTTCCCTACTTTCAATATTTGCCGCTATCAGATCTTCCCTTCTCCTATATGCTCATTTTATTTCACCATCTTTAAAAACACTTTTCTCTTCTTCGCCGTTATTACCCCCCATCCCACTTTCTTATCCCCTCTTCTATATATTTCACTTTTTTCCATCTTGAACTCTATCCTCCTCTATCTACCCCATCCCTCTTGTTCTTTCTCCACCGTCCACTTTACGCCACTTCACCTCTCAAACCCCTTACACCCATTCACCTTCCCCCCTCTGCTCCTTCCCTTATACCCTTCTGCTGTATCCTATATACCCAAACTTCTCGCTCTCTTTTCCTCTTTCTCCTTTTGCTCTTTAAATTTTACCTCTGTCAAAAACTTCCCCGTATTCCTTTCACTCAACCCGTCAAACCTGTTGTATATATATATATATATATATGTATATGTATGTACGTGTATATACATATATTCGGTATTATATGTGTATATATATATATATATATATATATATATATATATATATTCTTCGGTATTCGGTTTTGATTCCTTGGAAATCGAACCGAAGGGCCTATGACAAACCCACTGAACGCGTCCTCGGGTTGCGGATAGAGGGTCCCTGTACCAAGGGTTTCTGCTGAATATGGTTACAATAATTAATAAGCAGTCGCGGACAATTGTCCAGGGATGGTCCCGAAGGAATAACTCCTAAGCGGGGCTCTACAAGGATGGACAAACCCTTTTCCCTAGCTGCTCGTGGGAACAACAATGACAACACCAAACATAGTTGTAGGAAGTGCGGTTCAAAACAATCGAACGCGTAGGGCACCCGACAATGGGTCGGACAAAAATGCCGACTACCCTAGAGTTGGGGGAGACAATCAAGACGGAATCAATGCGATTGACCGGCAGAATCTCATTACTTTTAAGTGGACGGATCGACTCAGGGACGACCTGCTGGAGTGCTATGATACCAGTATGGCCCCTGAACGAAAAGGTTACATGGCGCGAATGCATGCTCTGTGGTGCGAGAAACACCCAGAGCTCTAGGATTTTTCGCAAAAACATCTGCGAAACCGTGCCGAGGACCTCCGGAAAAGGGGTTATGTAAGCGGAGCGCCTACACAACCGCAGCCAGAAGAAGCCGGCAACAGAGAAAGAGAGACGACACTGAGACCAACCTCGAACAGGCATCCAATAGAGGAAGAACGATACTTCAAGATCCGGAGAAACATCAACATTCAGGTTTCTCCCAAGCCCAAAGATCTGACTGAACTGGATGATGAGCTTCGTGGAGATTTTTCCGAAGAATCCGACCTCTGGACTATCAATTGTAGTGTGTACAATGCAGCGAGAACTTTGGCAGATGCAAACCGTAAAACAAAACCAACGGTTGATCATAAGACCAAAAGACGAATGCATCAACTTAGCACAAAGATAGGCTGGGCAAGACAGTACGCGTCCCGCATTCAGTGTGTGACTGACTACATAACATCTGGCAGGACTTTCACTGCCAAGGTTCGACAGTTCGCGCGCGAACTGCGAATCCGTCATCACACAATCAACAAGTCAAAGCTACTGACCATCAGGCAGCATATTGTTGACAGAATACGAGTACTATCTAATGCTGGGAGAAGTCTAGAGCGGAGAGAGAGGTGAGTCAGAGAAAATCAACAGCTTTTGTCTTACCCATCTCGACTCTTCCAAGACCCTCCAGTTAATGTCGACCATCCGCCCAAACCAGAGGAGGTCGAAGCATTTTGGAGAGAAGGCTACGAAGTCCAACATCCACTTGGAGAAGGCTCAAAGAACATGAATAGCTTCAAGGAGCTGTGCAATGCCCTCATAACAGCTGAGGAGGAATGCCCACCTATCACTACCGAGGAGGTGAAAAACGTATTAAGAGGGATGAAGAACTATTCCGCTCCGGGACCAGATGGTATCGAGACCTTCTGGTGGAAGAAGTTTCCTTCAACCCACCAGCATCTGGCCCGAATTTTCACCTCATATCTAAAGTCGGAAGAGCCTATTCCGGGGTGGTTGGTGGAAGGGCGCACAGTGCTCTTGCCGAAGACGGGCAACTTAGCTGACCCTAAGAATTACAGGCCAATAAATTGTCTGGACACACTGTATAAGATCTTCACAGCTATCCTAAATAATAGGATTGTTCGGACAATTGGACCTGTGTGGCGAGAGATATATGAACAACGTGGCTCAAAGAAAGGCGTAGCAGGATGTCGGGAGAACTTGCTCATCGATAGATGTGTATGCAAAGACGGAGCATCCTATTAGCGACTTCTATGGATGGCCTGGATTGATTACCGGAAAGCGTTCGATTCAACCTCCCATAGACTTATCATCTGTCTGTTGGAAAGCCTAAAGGTTCATCCACACATCGTGAGGTGCATAGAGACATTAATGCCGCTTTGGAAAACCAGATTTACTATCTTATCTGGAAAACATCGTGTGATTACTAACAGTATCACCTTTCAGAGAGGTGTGTTTCAGGGCGACACCATGAGCCCTCTCCTCTTTTGCCTCACATTATTGCCACTATCTCTCGCACTTCGCCATTCCGAAGGGTATCTCTGCGGCAAACCTGGAAACCGAAAGCATAAGGTCACTCATGTATTTTACATGAATGATCTTAAGATATATGCTAGGAATCAAGAGAAACTACATCTAGCTCTAAAAATTGTCAAAGAGTACACTCAAGAGATTGGAATGGAGTTCGGGGTAGAGAAATGCGCCAAGGTTAATTTGAAGAAAGGAAAATTTAATGGCATCCCCGAAGATCCTCTGCTCGTTGACAGAAGCGCTTTACGACACCTTTGCGCTGGAGAGACCTATACATACCTGGGCGTGCCACACAGCCGCATTAAGGACGTGACATCTATAAAGGATACTCTCCGATGCAGATACAAATGTCTCATCCGACGGATATGGTCTTCCGAACTGTCGGCGAGGAACGAAGTATCTGCAACGAACATGCTTGCCGTCCCCGTAGTACTCTATTCATTTGGAGTAGTTCCATGGACGAAGGACGAGCTCAGATCCCTCGATATCGGGTCCCGAAAGGTTATGCACATGAACAAAAGCATCTAGGACACATACTATCTAGTTGTCCAATTCATGCGGGAACGACCTACATTCAAAGGCACAATGCGGCACTAAGAGTGCTTTATTACCATCTCTGTCACTCTTATGGCATTAGCCCAAATACATCTCCGCTAAACGCTCCTAGAGAAATAGAGTCAATTGTCGAAAATGAGAAGTGCCGCATATACTGGAACTTCATATTCTCGACAATTGTTTCTGTTGCGAACTCGAGGCTTGACATAGTTCTCCTTGACTTCGAGATACAAACCATGTTCGTTATCGAATTTTTGGCACCAGCTAACAAAAACGTCACAGCCAAGGAGAAAGAAAAGAAAGAGAGGTATAAAGACCTTCTAAGGGAGTTGCGACGGTTATACCCGGAATATCCTGTTAAGCTAATCGTCTTGATCATCGGCGCTCTTGGAGGTGCCAAGGTTTCACTGTTTAATAGCCTGAAAAGCATCCCTGCGTGTCAACAAAATGCTGAGACTCTTGCGGGGAAAATGCAGAAGGCGGTCGTCCTTGGGTCGCTCCGTGTCCTCAGGGTGCACGAGACTTTTGCCGGATCATCGTATTGCGTTCGTCGCAGACTGTAACCACCTATCTCACGGTCGTGATTAGCACCCGCTCCCGGCGAAATCCTGCCGTTGTCCTCATGACAAACTTTTAACTATATATATATACAGGGTGTCCAAAAAGTCCCGGGACGGCTGAATATTTCCCCAGGTAAGATATTTTTCAGGGCGGTCAAGGTCATTCTTGAAGGAACTTTCAACAAGGAATTCAATGGTGACCTTTATTTTGATCTTGACCATGACCTTCACGTTCATTTAAAGGTCAAATTGATTTTTTTAAATGGGAACCTCTATTTTTGACCCCGGGAACTGAGAGAGCGGAAAATTTTACGTCCAGATATGACCTTGACAAATCGAAAATTTGACCTGGAAAGGTCAGGGCAAGGTCAAACAACGTACAGCAGGATGACTCGACCAGCATGCATTTATGAAGAAAATGTTCAACGCAAGAGTTGTAGCATTTTATACGCCCGATCGATTGGTGACTTTGACCTTGTCTATGACGAGAACCTTCACCAGGACATTTTCTTCAAAAATGCATGCCAGTCGAGTCATCCTGCTGCACGTTTTTTGACCTTGCCCTGACCTTTCCAGGTCAAATTTTTGATTTGTCAAGGTCATATCTGGACGTAAAATTTTCCGCTCTCTCAGTTCCCGGGGTCAAAAATAGAGGTTCCCATTTAAAAGAATCAATTTGACCTTGAAATGACCGTGAAGGTCACGGTCAAGATCAAAATAAAGGTCACCATTGAATTCCTTGTTGAATGTTCCTTCAAGAATGACTTTGACCGCCCTGAAAAATATCTTACCTGAGGAAATATTCAGCCGTCCCTCGACATATTGGACACTCCATATATATATATATATATATATATATATATATATATATATATATGTATGTATATATGTATGTATATATGTATGTATATATGTATATATATATATATGTATGTATGTATGTATATATGTATTCCAACCTCCACCTATACCCACCTCTTATGTTATTTCCCCTTTCCGACACACCCATTCTTTAAAAACAAACCCTAATTTTTTTTGGAACCTAAATTTCTCTATTTATCGATATTTCCTCAAAAATTTATAAGATCAGTGAGTTTCTTCTCAGTGAATGAAAATTTTCATTACAGATTGAATGTCTTTATTTCTTCAATTTTTGTAAACAAATTAATGGATAAAACTGTTATTTGCTGCATTTTTGGTGTTTCCATGCACTACTTATACTGATTTCACAGTTAAATTATTTTGAAGTAATATGTAACTAATATTCACCGAGAACTAAACGAGAACAATTGTCATGGTTATAAACAAATCCACTTATCTTGCATTTTTGAACATAAAAAAATTTTAGTTTCTGCGGGATTATTTTGTACATTTCAAGAATAACATCTGGACACAATAAATGTCAATAAATTTGTATATATTTATATATTCATATTCAAGGGCTTTCAAATGATTTATACACTCAGAAAAAAATTTTCTTGAACCAAAAAATCTGTTTTTTTTGTATATACATGAAAACTTGGTAAAATCAAACAACTTTCCGTTAATTTGAAAAAATATTTGATTGTCCAACAAAATTTTTAGGTTGAATCAATCAAATACTGCATCTACCGAAAGATTGGGTTAAATCAACTAAAAAATGTGGTTGGCTCAACTAAGTATTTTTTTGTCTATATAATAAACATATTCTCTGGTTGAAACGACAACAATTATTTTGATTTCACCAAATTGTTTTCTGAGCGTACTGATTTTAATACATTTTAACGAATTTAAGAAATTTTGACGATTTCCAAAGATTTCAAAGGATTTCAAGAGATTTAAAAAATTGCAAGGAATTTCAAAAAAATTTGTAGTATTTCCAAAGTTTTCAAGGAATTTTACAAGATTTAATTGAATCTTCAATGATTTCTACTTATTTTAATGGATTTTCACGATAACCGAATATTTTAGAGGATTTGAAGGGATTTCAAAGAACTACTAGAGAACTTTACAAAATAAATTAAATTTTATTTTATAGGGTGTCTAGGGATTCCAACAATTGCAAGAGATATGAAGGAACTAAAAAAAATCAAATGGATTTTCAAGATTTGAAGTTTTTTTAAATGATTGCAATAAATGTTTAAGAGATTGAAAAAAATGTAAAGGGAATTCTAAGAATTTGGTAGGATTTTCCAAATTCTGCAAAGAGTTTCACAAGATTCAAAGGATTTCATAGAACCTCCAATTATTTCAAAGATTTTAGGGGATTTCACCAATTTTAAGGGATTTATAGAGAAATCCCACGCTAGTACATATCCGTCTTTCTTGCCTGTTCTTTACACGATTCATTGAAGCTAAATAATAGCTCGAAAGTACTTTCTTTTTTTTTTAATTAAAAATAATTTTGCGGACGTGCCACACCATTTGCAAGGTTTTGTTTCGGAGATGATTGCTTCTTTCAGCACGTTCATTTATTGGTTCGATAGAGTTAACTACAATGTCGAATGTTATTTCTTGTTTTCTTTTTTAATTCAAAAATACAAAAATTATGCAACTCTTTCTGAGTCAACATCGGCGTTTTTCAGGACGCGCCCGCGTTGTTCAGTTCCTTTGACAAGGGTTTTCTCAGTGATGGTTGCTTTTTTCAAGGCGTTTTCTTCACAATTCAATATATTCTGACATTACCCCGAAACTTTTTTGTAGTCTTTTCTTTAAAATCCACGCGTTCATGTTAGAAGACCCTTCACAATTTTAGCAGTTTAAACTCTCCAATATAGAGTTAGCAGTCTAAACTCTCCAATCTGGAGTTATCAGTCTAGACTCTCCAATTTGGAGTTAGCAGTCTAAACTCTTCAATCTGGAGTTAGCAGTCTAAACTCTCAAATCTGCAGTTGGCAGTCTAAACTCTCCAATCTGGGGTCAGCAGTCTGAACTCTTCAATCTGGGGTTAGCAATCTATACTCTCCAATCTCGGGTTAGCAGTCTAAACTCTACAATCTCGTTTTGTATTGGCACCTCATACCGTTATGGCCTACGCATGCATGGCACTACGGGCCACCACAAAACGAGATTGAAGAGTTTAGACTTTAGACTGCTAACCCCAGACTGGAGAGTATATAGCACAGAGGTACCGAAAAATAAATAAATTATATCTACAATAGGGAGGCCCAAATTCATACCTGTCGAATTTTTTTTCGAATAGAGAACATGACACCTCCTTCCTCACCCCTTATTTTTTGAGGTTCCTGGAAAAAAATTCCCTCCAAGTTTGAACCATAAGATTAACATGGGAAAATTTTTGTTTTCCGACAAATGAGATTCACGTTTCTGGGTTTAAACTCGGCTTGCGGGAGATTATTAGAATTTTCTGAGGAGTCTCTAACGAATCATTTGAGCTGAATAACTTTTAATTCTGATGCACCTCGCCCACTTATAAAGCCCTAAAAATGCCCAAAAAACTCAAATTTACAATTTTGCGTAAAAATGACACATATGAGTCCGGTTTTTTCTTCTCTTGTCCTAAATTATTTTTATTCGACAATCGATTATTATTTACATGTAAATTTTTCTTGAAAAGAGGTAGAAAACACTTTTTTTTCATTTTGGTTACCTTTGTCGCTTATTATTGAATATCTATGTCATTCCGATATTACTACTCCATTCTTTAAAAAAAATTGTATTCACTCAAATTTTTTTTTTGGTTTGAACCATTTTTTTCTGAAATTAATGTTTGTAATTGATCTTTTCTGTAATTCATGTGGTAATTTGTCATTGTTAAGAGCAGCATTTTATATTAAAACCATTGTCCAATTGTTTAAACAATTGATTAAAGTTCAATTGTACATTTTGGTGGAAATGCGATAAAAAATCTGATTTTTTAAGTACATTTGGTTAAGTTTGAATTTGTATAACATTTAAATATTCAACGATAAGCGGCAAGCGGAACCAAATTTAAGTGGAAAATCAGATACTTTTTGTTCATTTCCATAAAAATATAAATTAATCTATATAATTATAATTATATATAATTATGATAATTATATAATTATTTTATAATTAATTTTAGATAAAAAGAATAATTGTTTAAACGAATTATTACTGTTTTCTCCTATATGAATTCTAGATAATTGCCTTTTTCATTGCAAATTTTAACTTTTGGTCCACTTTTCACTTGGAGAGGTAATAATTAGTGCAAATTAACAAGCAAAATTGTTAAAACTATTTATTATTGTTTATAACTATCTTCTGTTTTACATAGCTGCTGGAAAGTTACATTTTTTCTGAAATTTTTAACTTTGCTTTGGTTTTTTAGTTATGAACAAATAATGAATAAACATTAGAGAGAACCAGTTTCTTTCTTTTTTGTCAATATGTTTTTCTGAAATAAAATGGATAATTAAAATATTCTTTAAATTTTATATACGGATCATATTAAATTTGAATTTCCTTGAAGTCGTAATTGAGAGCCTTTCTTTTTTAAATTAATATTCACCCTCCGTCTACATACAGGGGCTTTTAAGGCACAAGCGATTTTTCAAACTGGAATAGAAAAGATTTTCATTAAAAATGTTCTGAACAATTTATACTAATAATAATTGGATCATGTAGTAGATGCTTTAAGAAGTAACCCAGAATTTCACCAGTTTTTTATGAAAGCCAGAAACAGTTCAAAAATTGTCTTGGACTCAAAAGAGGCTGTCTGTTAATTAGGTGGGAAAACGAAGTCTGTAAACGAAAGGGTAATATTGATATTTATTATTTGTTTCCTATTGAAAAGTCAAAGAAAAGCTAAAAATTTCAGAAAACCACGCAATTTTATAGCATCACTTTGAAAGAAGATAGTTTTAAATAATAATAAATTGCTCACACCATTATGTTTGTTAACTTGTGTTAATTATTATCTAACTGAGTAAAAAGGGGACAACCATTGCAGAAAAAACTGCAATTTTCTATTATCTAAGAGAAAATAGTTATAAACAATAATAAATTGTTCGAACAATTATGTTTGTTAAATTGCATTCATTATTACCTCACGAAGTGAGAAGTTGACAAAAAGTGGAAAATTTCAGAAAAAACGCAACTATCTAGCATTACTATAACAGAAGATGGTTATAAAAAACAATAATTTGTTAAAATAATTATGTTTGTTAAATTCCAATAATCATTACCTCGCTCTAAGTAAAAAGTGGACAAAAATGTAATATTTCAGAAAAAAACCGCAACTTTCTAGCATTAATTAGAGAGAATATTATCAAAAGTGATGATGAATTGTTTAAACAATTATTTTTGTCAGCTTGAATTAATTTCAACATCACTATAATTGAAAAGTGGACAAAAAGTGAAAATTTTGAGAAAAAACTGCAACTTTCTATCATTATTCTAAGAGAATATTGTCATACATGATAATAAATTGTTTAAACAATTATTTCTGTTAAATTTGTTTGACTGTTGCCTCACTTTAACTGAAAAGTTGAAAACAAGTTGAAAAATTCGGAAAAACCCGCGTCCTTCTAACTCTATAGTCTATTCTAACAGAAAATTGCTAAAAACAATAATAAATTGTTTGAACAATTTCTTTAAACATCTATTTATCAAAAGAAAGAAATATTTTATGAATGAGAGACAATTTGTATTGAAACAAAAACAGCAAAAAATTCATAATTAGCGGCAAAAACTCACAGAACTCGCAACTTTTCACTTATGGGGTTTTTTGAAACTCTATAAAACAGACTCATTAATGTAATATTTAAAAATTGATTTTTCATTCGTATTCTACGGCTAATTGTGAAGAGAAATGTTGAGTTTAAACTCGATTCACGTAATGTTAATGACTCTGAATAAAATTAGATGACACCTTTGCTGTTTTTTCGAAAGATATCGTTTGTAATTGACCTATGTATTATAAGTGCCAAGAAGATTTTTTTATTGGCATTAGGGTCGATAATGTTTATTTGTTTCTTGTTCTACAATTAATTTTTAAAAAATATATCTATTTTTAAGTAAATTAAAGTTAGATTTTTTTATCTTTCGTCCCGGACTGACTCACTGGACTTGTCAGTAAGGCTATGTGAATCAGTCCTACCTTATACATTTTAATTGATCTAAATTCATTATAATGTATATTTTTCACACAAAAAAATTCCGTTTATAAGTTTGTAAATTTGATAAATTTTGCAGTTAATAATATAGTACATTTCAACCACGGATAGGGGTTGAAACTTAATATAATTATTATGAATTTTGATTTGATTTTTCAAAAAACACAACAAAAAATTTTTTTCACCTGTTATTCGGGCCACGGATAGGGACCAGAACTTAAATTAAAAGATCGTCAATTACCAAGTTGAGGATAATTATTACTATTTTAGTGAGTTGATTAGTGAACCAAAAAACGAAATTTTAAACTTATCAGTAATTTTCTTCCTTCTCCTTCTCTTCCATATATTATTCTTGTTACAGTTCTGACATAACCTCAAAAAACCTCATTAAAAATCTTTTTCCGGGTCTGGAGGTCAGACCATATTTACTATAAATTTTTGGGGTCGCTGAATCCCAATCCGAGGTGCAAAGAATCCCAGCACGTCAGGGTTCTGAGATAACCTCAAAGAACCACCTAAAAAATTGTTTTCGAGTCCGGGGTCAGACCATGTTTATTTTATGTTTTCGGGGTCACTACGAATTCGGATTCAGCGACCCCAAAAACATATAGTAAACATGCTCTGACCCACAGAGTGAAAAAAAAATTCATGAGGATTTTTGAGGTTATGTCAGGATCCTGACGTGTCGGGATTTTTTGGACCTCGAATTCGGATTCAGCGATCCCAAAAACATACAATAATAATGGTCTGACCCCAGAGTGAAACAAAAAATTCATGAGCATTTTTGAGGTTACGTCAGAACCCTGACGTGCAGGGATTTTTTGGACTTCGGATTTGAATTCAGCGACGCCAAAAACATATAGAAAACATGGTCTGACCTCCAGACCCGGAAAAAGATTTTTTATTCGGTTTTTTCAGGTTATGTCAGAACCCTGACGTTCTGAGGGTTTTTTGACCTCGGATTCGGATCAGCGACCCGAAAAACATATAGTAAACATGGTCTGAATTCCAGACCCGGAAAAAGATTTTTTAATTCGGTTTTTTCAGGTTATGTCAGAACCCTGACGTTCTGGGGTTTTTTTGACCTCGGATTCGGATTCAGCGACCCGAAAAACATATAGTAAACATGGTCTGACCTCCAGACCCGGAAAAAGATTTTTTATGAGGATTTTTGAGGTTATGTCAGAACCCTGACGTGCTGGGGTTTTTTGAACTCGGATTCAGATTCAGCGATCCCAAAAACATACAATAAACATGGTCTGACCCCCAGAGTGAAAAAAAAATTCATGAGGATTTTTGAGGTTATGTCAGCACCCTGACGTGTCGGGATTTTTTGGACCTCGGATTCGGATTCAGCGATCCCAAAAACATACAATAAACATGGTCTGACCCCAGAGTGAAACAAAAAATTCATGAGGATTTTTGAGGTTATGTCAGAACCCTGACGTGCAGGGATTTTCTGGACTTCGGATTTGAATTCAGCGACGCCAAAAACATATAGAAAACATGGTCTGACCTCCAGACCCGGAAAAAGATTTTTTATTTGGTTTTTTCAGGTTATGTCATAACCCTGACGTTCTGGGGATTTTTAGACCTCGGATTCGGATTCAGCGACCCGAAAAACATATAGTAAACATGGTCTGACCTCCAGACCCGGAAAAAGATTTTTGATCAGGTTTTTTGAGGTTATGTCAGAACCAGGACGTGCTGGGGTTTTTTGGACCTCGGATTCGGATTCAGCGACCCTAAAAACATATAGTAAGCATGGTCTGACCTCCTGACCCAAAAAAAGATTGTTTTTTGTGTGGCTGCAAAAATAAGCAGGAAAAAGATTCATAATTAAACAAATAAAATTTCTAAACAACCTCACTTTTCGGCTCATTAGAGACAAGAATAACATAATGAAAAAAGAGGGAGAAAAAGGGAAAAAGTCAACCAAAAACCAACCTCTCACTTTTTCCTTTCTCCGTCTTTTTTATACTACGAGGGGACCAACATGTTTCGAGGCCAATTTAGACCTCCTCACCAGGGATTCTTTATAGGGAATAACTAAATGAAAAAAGTAATATACCTACTGTAAAGAAAAGATTTAAATCCCAACATTGATTTCAAAACCTTCGAGATTTTACCAAAATATGGAAGAGCAACCGTATTAAATGTATTATAATCCTCTCTGTTTATTATATTTTTTTCATTGTTTTTGTTTTTAATATAATTTATTCTGTTGTGCGCATGTTTTTCAATGAATTCAAAAGGGTAATGATTTAGAAAAAGAATTTGTCTACATAGTTCAATATTTTTCTCATGGAAAACTGGATGTGATCATTTGAATATAATTCTATCAATCAAATTTTCATTGATTCCTATCTTATTTTGAATAGAGTGATTTAAGAGAAAACTCAGTGTTCTACCCAAACAAATCTCTTTCCTATGTCAATCATGCCAATTTATGGAGATATTATTTATAAAGAGAGGAGGTAACAAGGCTATCAATTTAAAAAGGGACCTCTCAAGATATAACAAAGTATGGGATAGAGTAATTAATTGGTTAAAGTAATTTCATAGAAAAAACAGAAGATAAACTTTAAATCGATTTCCGACGAAAGATTCTTTGCGACAAAAACTAACTCCACAGGATAAACTTTACACAAATATCGGTTAAACTTTCTTTTGTTTTTCGATAACAAACACATGTATTTTGAAAGACGCGAAGTTGGCTGAACAAAACTTTATCGCTCTAAAAAATTTCTTGCAACAATTTTTTCTGTGTTACATTAAACTTAATTAATTTTTAATTAAAACTGATTTAAATATTTTCTTTACAGGTATATTAATTTTTTCATACTTTTAGTTATTCCCTATAAATAATCTCTGATGAGGAGGTCTAAATTGGCCTCGAAACATGTTGGTCGCGTCGCAGTATAAAAAAGACGGAGAAAGGAAAAAGTGAGAGGTTGGTTTTTGGTTGACTTTTTCCCCCTCTTTTTTCATTATGTTATTCTGGTCTCTAATGAGCCGAAAAGTGAGGTTGTTTAGGAATTTTATTTTTTCAATTATGAATCTTTTTCTACCCATGTAGAAATTTTGCTCTTGCCCAGACCGGGCCCAGACCAAGCCAAATGTGGCCCAGATCTGGAAAACGGAACTGGGCCCGATCGCTGATGAAACACACAACCCGATCGGAGCCAGATCTGGCGCCCGATCTGGCCACCCATTCGGTACCCGACCTGGCCCGACCAATTTCCCGTTAAGAGCCATTTTTGAAATTTATAATTTCTTATAATTTTGTTTATAATAATAATTTTATAACAAGAAAAATTAATAAAGTGAACTATATTTTTTATTCAAGTACCAAATATTAACGCAAAAACAAACTCAATTTTCCGAAAAATGAGATTCACGCTTCTGGGTTTAAACTTAGCTTGCGAATTATTAGAATTTGCTGGAAAGTCTCTAACGAATAATTTAAGCTGAATAACTCTGAATTCTGATGTGCCTCGCCCCCTTATAAAGCCCCAAAAATGCCCAAAAAAACTCAAATTTACAATTTCGCGTAAAAATGACACATATATGAGCTCCGTTTTTTTTTTGTCTTAAATTATTTGTATTCGACAATCAATTATTACTTACATGTAACTTTTTCTTGAAAAGAGGTAGAAAACACTTTTTCTTTTAATTTTGGTTACATTTGTCGCTTATTATAGAATATCTATGTCATTCCGATATGACTACTCCATTCTTTAAAAAAATTTGTATTTATTTAAATTTTTCTTGCTTCGAACAATTTTTTTCTGAAATTAATGTTTGAAGTTGATCTTTTTCTGTAATTCATGTGGTAATTTATCATTCCTCAGAGCAGATCTACAGATTTTTCATTCCCAGATCTGGAAAACTGACCTGGGTCCGATCACTGATGAAACACACAACCCGATCGGAGCCAGATCTGGCGCCCAATCTGGCCACCCGATCGGTACCCGACCTGGCCCCGACCAATTTCCCATTAAGAGCCATTTTTGAAATTTATAATTTCTTATAATTTTGTTTATAATAATAATTTTATAACAAGAAGAATTAATAAAGTGAACTATATTTTTTATTCAAGTACCAAATATTAATGCAAAAACAAACTCAATACATTTTTTAGTCTTTTTGACTTCGTTATTTACAATGTCCGCCCCAGTGCTTGGCGGGAATTTCTTAAAAATAATTCTAATTTTGAGTCGAAATGGGTAATTCGCAAGAAGAATTAAAATTCTGGACTACACGGAAAAAAGTGGATCGTTAAAAAAACTCTGTGAACCAGCAGCTCTAACTATTTTAAATTGAACCGCAGCTTTTCGTCGGTGAATTTTGTTAAAATTACTATTTGGCATTCAGATTATTTGAACTGACTTCTTAAAAGAGTAGGATGTACAATTTCAAATAGTAGGATGTACTGCACCAGTTGGTAACCGTCCACACTCAGGAGAATAAGAGTTACTATTTCGTGTAGTATGCCTTACTTCTGTGAAGAGTAACTTTGCCGATTTCGCATTGTAACGCATATATGTATATGTATATATACTCTGCACGCATTCTATACACGATTTATAAATAGATTAGCTCGAAACTTTCGACAACAAAAATGATGTGAACCGTCGATCGATTTGAAAAGGAAAAAATTATTTTATATATGATTATTACTGCACTTAATTTACGATTTTTCTTACACAATTGCACGCACAGAGATTACACATATGATCGCACGCTCAAACGCTTTGAAAAATCGCCCCCGCTGGGGAATCGAACCCTACCTAACTACCTAAAACCTGTCCTAAAACCTAAATCTAGCGCAAGTGTTAGTCAAGTGAGCTACGGCACTGCTTAGATTTTTCTGACAAACTCTCGGTCAAGCGGTTTCTCTGAGAAAAACGTGGCCAGCTGAGAAATTATAATAAATAATTACTTAAAATTTTTTTAATTAATCTCTTACTGATGATTTCTAATATTTTGTAACGAGCTTGGGAAAAATAGTTTGCTTAGAAGTATTAACTCACACAGTAAATATATTATTAGTAATTTATATGTATATTATTATTAAATGAATTGAATTACAATTTTTAAAAAGTACATATATTTTGTATTATTGAAAATTAAGGCTTGAAAAAATGTTTTCGAATGAAAGTTTCGGAATTTTTAGTTGATTTTATTATCACCTCACTTTATTTAAAGCGCAACATTCATTTACATAACTGATAAATAAATAAAAAATAGTTTAAACATCGTAATAATATATCAAATGGAAAATCGAAATAACTATTTTAAGATGAGACAAACGTTGAATTATGATTTAAATTTAAATTTTTTGCACAAATAAAATTTTTCTCATGAGATATGGGGATGCTGAATTAGAATAAAAACTGTTAAAAAATATATATATATCCGGTTCCGAGAAATTCATATCAGGGTGCAGTCTTCTCCTATTTTTCTTAGTTTCCCCTTTTTTCTTGAAATTTCAATTTTCCCCCCTATTCTCAAAAACCTTCCCCCTTTTCCCCTTTTCTCTTTAAATATACGTTATTTGAAATTGTACCCATTATTGAATAATAATTAAAGCAATTATAGCACTTAAATAAATTATTTATGAATAAATAAGGTACACGTTCCAAGTTCAGACCATTACAAATAAATACTCTTAAACAAATTTGAAGATGAAACATTTTAAAGCAAGTTGAAAATGTGAAAACTGCCGACAGAAGTTATTATCCAATATAAAATTGGAACAGTTACAAAATATATATTATTCTTTAAATAAGTATTAGAAGATTAATACATTTTAGTTGAAATGTACAAAGTTAAATACCTAATTAAAAAATGGAATATTCCAAACTCATCAACTGAAATTTTAAATGTTCTAACTTCAGCAATTTTTAATTTTCTTAAATTTTTACTTGAAAATTTAACTATTGTTGAAACTTTTTTTTGTTGAAAATTAATTTTTTTAAACTCACAATTGAACTATTCCATTTGTGTTTGAAAATTGATCTTTTTTAGTTGGAAATTCAACTATTTGGTTGCATGTTCAAATTTCGTTCAAAAGTTATATTTTTTGGCAGAAAGTTGGTTAAAAATGTAACTATTTGGTTGAAAATATATTTATTTTGTTGAAAAGCTGTCTTTTTGGTTGAAAATCAAACTACTTTGTTAAAAATGCACTTTTTCAAACTGAAAATTGCAATTTTTGATTGAAAATTATTTTTTGTATTGAAAGCTTATATTTTTGAGTTAAAAATTCGAGTGTGTTATAGAAAGTACTTTTTTTGGCACGAAAATTCAATAAATACGTAGAAAATTGGTTTTTTCATTTGAAAATTAGTTTCTTGACATGAAAATGTAGCAATTCCATTTTTGGTTCAAAGTTGATCTTTTTTATTTTGAAAATTCAAATATTTGGTTAAAAATTTATGTAATCTGTTAAGAATTCGTCCTTTTTTTGTAGAAAAATCATCTTTTTGCTTTAAAATTCGACATTTTGAATACAATTTTTTTTCTTCATTGGCTAAAAAATCTTTTTTGGTTGAAAACTCAACTCTTGTTGAAAATTCGTGTTTTTGGGTTAATGATTCAACTGTTTTGTAGAAAATTTGAATTTTCTCTGGAAAATTCAATAGATTGGTGATTTTTGAACAACTTTTTTAAAAATTCATTTCTTAGTTAAAAATTCATCATTTTAGTTAAAGTTTTTTCTTGTTTGTTAAAAAGTAGGTTTTTCAACTAACAATTATAATGTTTGGTTAAAAATTAACTTCTTAATTATTAATTCATATTTTCGTGTTGAAAAATCAACTGCATTGTAGAAAATTCAGTTTTTTCAATTGAAAATTAATTTTTTGAAACGAAAATATAACTATTCGATTTTTGGTTAAAAACTGTTGTTCTTAATTCAAAAATTCAACTATTTTGTTCAAAAATTATCTTAATCATTGAAAATTGAAAATTGCGAAAGTTAAAAATAAATTTCTTGCTCATTTATAATTTTTTTGAAAATATGCAAAAACATGTTTTTTTTTTATTAAGTCATATGCACACATTTAAAAAAAAGTTGAATATCTCGAAACTGAAATTTATTCAGGTTGAACCAAAGGAACATTTTTTTATTTTTCTTTTTCCGAAAAAAATGTTTGTCGTGAATTAGGATTTTTGGGATTTCATATCTTTTTTTGCGATTTTCGAAGATCACTGAAGTTAAGCAGTATTGGGCGCGGTTAGTACTTGGATGGGTGACCGTCTGATACTACTGCGTTGCTGTTGGCGGTCGTGGGTGTGGTGAGCCCACGCTTGTAGTTATTTACTACAAGAAACTATCCACCTAGAAACACTACCCGAATCGGGTAGTGTCACGCTTACCCCTAGAGGCTCGCCGAAAGGGAAATGGCTTAATGGTATACAATACCGCCATGCCATGTTAAACGGCCATGCCACGCTGAAAAAACCAGTTCTCGTCAGATCACTGAAGTTAAGCAGCGTTGGGCGCGGTTAGTACTTGGATGGGTGACCATTCGAGAATACTGTGTGCTGTTGGCATATTATGGGTGTGGTGAGCCCAAACTTGTAGTTATTTATAACTACAAAAAAACTATCCACCTAGAAACACTACCCGAATCGGGTAGTGTCACGCCTACACTGAAAGGGAAATGGCTTAATGGTATAAAAATAAACACCACGAAAAAAATGTTTCCCATGGATAAAAAATAATAGCATGTTTCTTTGGTTCAAGGTGACTCAATTTCAGGTTCGAATCAATCAAAAAAACATGTTTTTGTATATTTTCCAAAAGTTTTCAATAAGGCAAATTTTTTTTTAATAAAAAAAAATTGTTTAATTGTAAATTTAAGAAAGAGAACAGAAGATATTAACTGATTTCAATTGTTTTAAATTTAGATTGAAAGTATTAATTATAGTAAGGATGAAATGACAAATCTTAGAAAGAAATATTTATGAGAACGATGTCAAACATATCAAAATTATGTATTTAACTAATTTTATTTTTTCCCGGACTTTTTTATTTCACTTCGGATGGGTTTCCAACGATCTAAGTATATCCAATTTTGAAAAATAAATCTTGAATGGCAGAAATCATTGAAAAATCATTCAAAGTTATTTGAAAATGTAACATTTCTTACGAAAAGGTTGTTTGTTCTTTTCGACATATGAAAATAAATGTTTAATCTTTTCCCGTTTTTCGCGCGAAAACCACCCTATTTCCCCTTTTTTGAGCTCCTTTTACGCTGTGATCCCTGTAATATCAAAGATCGCGATATCATAGTAGTATGGTAGATTTTATTGTTGTTGAAAATCTGAAAAAAAATTAGAAAATATTTTTTTTTTCATGAAATGGTAGTAATTTTTACAAATATCAATGTGGAAAGGTTGAAAAAATTATTACTACGTTAAAATTGGAAATTAATTTGAACTCAAATTTTATTAAAAATTATTTTTTCATTATTGGTTCAAAAAATGATATGTCGAAAACAACGTATTATTCTACTAAAAAAAAATTCTTCCAAATAATATAATATTTGAACTTAGGTGGCTTAATGAAGTGCGATCGTAACCAATTTTAGTGTTATAAGAAATTAAAAATATCATAAGCAGAAAATTCCATAGTAGAAATAATGTAAAAAAAAGTATTCTTTTTACATATAATTCTTCAGAATATTTTTAAATTCTGAAAATTTTGTACAAAACAAAAAAACAGTATTGAAGTATAAAGTAGAGTTATTCACTATGTTCATTTATAATAATTATCTCAACTGATATTATGATAAAAGAGAAAACATTATAAAATAGTTTCCGATAATTTATTTAAATTTGTAAAATGTCAGAGCGTGGTCTGTCTTATAGATTGAAAAGCGAAAATCTGTTGTTTTACTGATAAGCAAGTTATAAGTCGTCCTTCTTTTTTAATTTGAAACGGACCGCCTAAAAAATTTTGCGGAGGGGGCCAACACGTTTCTAGTTGTGCCACTGAACTCACTTACAATTTCAAATAGTAAGGCTAACAACCTCGCGCAGTGCTTATTTCAATGCGAAAAAGCAGATCGAACTCACTTGCAAAAGTCAAACTCACAATTCTTTGCTTACTATGAAAATTAGTTATTCATATAGTTTACATGTTCAAATGTACTATTTCAAATAGTTATTGAAGCTACTTGTTCTAGTAATCCTTCTTTTTACAATTTGAAGTAGTAATGCTGACTTTAGACTTTGTATATTTTGAGATCACTATCTCATTCAGTATCAAAAACTATTTGAATTGTTTCTTGTGCAATGCGAACAAGTAAACTTCAAGTTAACAATACATCAAAGTGAATCTAACTATCTACTATTTTCCGTGTAGAAGAAAGAATTTTTCAAAAGAATATTAATTCTGAGCTAAAACTGGAAATTTTCGAAAAGAATTAACATTCTGAATTGGAAGAGGGAATTTTTTCAAATAATTCTAATTTTGATTGAAAACGGGTAATTCGCGAAAAGAATTAAAATTCTGGAATAGAACGGGCAATTTTCAAAAAGAATTCTAATTCTGAGTTGAAACGGAATTTTCAAATTTGAATAAATTCTGAGTTGGAACAGGGAGTACTTAAATTTCAACCAATTTTGAGCTATAATTGGACATTTTAAAAAAGAATCAAAATTCTGAACTGTAACAGGAAATTTTTCAAAAGAATTCTAATTCTGTGTTGAAACGGAATTTTGAAATTTAAACAAATTCTCAGTTGGAACAGCAAATATTCCAATTTTAATCAATTTTAAGCTGGAATTGGAAATTTTCGAAAAAAATTAAAAGTCTGCATTGGAACAGGGCACTTTTCATCATAAACTTAATTCTTAGTTGAAACGGTTATAATTTTCGAGAAGAATTAAAATTATGGATTGAAACAGGGAATTTTTTAATATTAACAGCATCTGACCTCGAACGGGAAATTTCGTGAAGAATTTAAATTCTGGGTTGGTGCCGGGAATTTCTCAAAAGAAATTTCATTCTGAGCTGAAACGGGGTATTTTCGAAAAGTATTGAAATTTCAAGTTTTTGTAAAATTCCAATCAAAATGCTTTAAAATATGCAACCATTGAAATATTTCTAAAACTATAAGCTTAAAATTTTGAATCTTGAATTGAAAAAATGTTACTGCGCTTTAAATGTTCGAAATCATCAAAATAACTATTTAATTAATATAAAATATCTGAATTATTGCTATAAAACTGAAACTACAAGATAAAAGTGACTTAACTATGACCATTTTTCTTTAAAAATAATAAATTTAACTCTAAATTTAGCTCTAAAATCGTCGGTAAAATTAAAATAAGAATGAAATAAAATTTTGGGGTTATGTCGAAGAAAACTGAATTTCTGATACTTACAATCCTGAATATTTATAAGTTCATTTTTAGAGTTATAGATGCTAGAACTTATCTTTTAATTATATCAAAAACTAAACACGTTACTTTGATCTTCTAAAATTCCTGGAACTTGCATTTTGGGTTGCGTTCCACTTTCTTGTTCATCATCTGCATCAGTATCTACATAATTTTCAATATATAATCAATAACTTGAGTTGAAATTTATATACATTTTTTTATTTGTGTGACTCTAATGTAAACTCAAAATATCTTAAAAATATACTATTTATAATAAGTTTTCTAATAAATTTCAATTTTGAGGTTAGGTTTCGATTCAATCAATACGATTTAATGATTTACTTACCCTCGTTCACATAATGAAAATTGTCTAAAGCAGCTAACGCGCGATGCTTTCAAACTCGTGGTGTACTAGGCTTTGGCATATTGCTTATTGCATTATACACTCAAACTCAGATAATAAACATGAATTTTATCAAATATCACACACTTCATTTGACAGCAAGGCAAGTTCCCTAAATTGGAACTAGGTGGCGTTCCCGTGCAGAAATTTCCCCATCTTTCCCTATTTGAAGTTGGGTTCTGAAGGGGCCCCTATCAGAATATCTAGTCTAGAAAAAACTGATGAGGGCCCTATCAGGTTCTAATGAAGAATTCCATGCTTCGTATTGGCATGGCGAATCTATCTGTATCTAGTGGGGCCCCGACCAGAAAATTCGTAAAATCTTATTCTTATTGCCTAAAGTATTAATTTGGAGGGTTTTTTAGGTTTTAGTATGCAGAAATAGTGTTTTTGTTGTGTGCATGTAAACGCTTTTCTTCCGAAAACTTGATTTAGGGCACTATTGAAAATTTTCTTCGGAACCAGGCACTTATGTGTCAGTTAAAGTTAAAGAGGTTATGTCAAGCACAGCTGTCCAGTGCTTCGCCAGAGCTTTCAAGTTTTGTGTTTTTATTTCTTAATGTAATTTTGTATTGTGTTTGATAATTATTCTTCTCCACGATGGAAGAGGAAAAGCGCCTGCAAGAGCAGAGACTATTTCGTCATTTCGGAGTAAAAAGTTCCGCTTAATGCAAAAACTCGAACAAGAATGCGATGAGAGTGAGGTTATGATGTTTGGAGCTGCTCGCTCCGACGACCACGTAGAAGGTAAATAATGTATTAATAATTTCACATATTTTATTTGTACGAATATTTTAACAGTGAATATTATCTAATAATAACACAACATAAAAATAATATTCTTCTATATTATAATACAAAAAATGTCAAATAAGTAAATGTACAAAAATCGCGGTACGTACAAAAATCAAAGTAAATCAATTATAATAAATTAAGCAATTTGAATTTTTTAGTGTGTAATAATATTATATTATCATATTACATTATTATTAATATTAAATCAATTGTAAAATACTTTTAATTTTAATGTTAGTGCAGAATATTATTCATCCCAATAACTTAAATCGTACACAGGGTCCCTGTAGGGGGCCCGCAGGGGCCCTTCTCTTTAATAGGGTTGTAGGCGGGCGACCCCCACTAGAACCCTACTAGAAAATCTAGTTGGGCCCCCGTGGCCAAAGCCCGATTGGAGATAGGGAAAACCAGTCAGTGCCCCACTAGAGCCCTCTCGAAATTTCTGTACGGGTTGCAATACTTGAACCGGTCTGGCTCGGGTCTGGGCCATGGAATTATCCCGATCTGGCCCCGAAGATACTAAACCGATCAGGGTCAGATCGGTAATCGGGAAAATATATGGCGATTTCTGCACGGGGTTAAACGTCATGGGGCTAGCGGAACCTCTAAATATTATGTTCAGAAAATTTGGACCGCCCTAAAACACAAGTATCTACTCAAATCCTACAAAATTCAAGACTCTTTAATCCGATGACAGGAGCCTTCATCCATCGGCTAAATCTCGTCTAGCACGCATTGAAATCTCCAAGTCCCAGGGGCGGTTCGGTACGCAAAGAATCAGATCCGTTAAAGCGATCAAGCATAGATAAAGTTTCCTGCAGGCGGGAACGCAACGCCGATAATTATCCGATAGTCGATCGCTCGACGAAGCTCTATGTATGTAGGTTCATTCAAGGAGTGGCGAGGGGGGAACGAGGGGAGGGTAAAATCGGTTTGCAACGGGACACATCGTGAGGACCCACGTTAAGCGGCCGGACATCGTCCGATGAAGACGTCCTGGCGCAGAAGTGAGTGTGGGTAATTTGCTCGACTTGCTAGACCACTTGTTTTGCCAAGAGAGCAAGAGAGAAAGAGAAGGACATTCTTCTTATGGCAAGGGGCTAACGGAGTGTAGTTTGCCATTCGAGAAACAGGAGGAAATATCTGATCCATTTCCATTTTAGGAATTTTAAGTTCCCTCACTTAAAAATACAGACTCCGCTTACCGACATTTACCGACATCTGGAGCCTTCGAGGAATCGAGGGTTCGTGTCTGAACTAAATTCTGGGCAATTTCTTTTACAATAATTTTTTGTGGTTTTTATTATAATAACTAGTTGAGCAAGTATAGAGGTATTTGCAAGCGAAGTACCACGACTGGGGAAGATCGATGGCAATTATGATGACCGATAATTATAGATGATTAATCAAAGTTGAATAAGGAAAGAGGGGAGACTAATCCTTTCTCTTCAAGGATTGTAAGAGATCGATCTTTCGTTTTTTTTTCTTGTTGTTTGTTAACTAAAACCGGTCAAAGTTTCATTTTCTGACTAAATGAGAAGTGATAATAATTATATGATTGCTTTCCACTTTCTGGATTGCTTTCTAGAATCGAGGCTTCATTCGACTCGCGTTCAAACAATTAACTTGCTTGAACGATCTTGAGAGTCTAAGGGTCTCGGAACGAGCAATTAATGATGCTTTTTTCCTGAATTCAAGGGAAGTGGAGATGAGGAGTTTTGTGAGAATAAGACGCAGGTGTTAATGTTTTTATTGGCTGTGAGGTGGACTCTGGGCATGTTCTTCTGTGACTAAAGATGCATTTTTGTGTGATAATTTAGTTTATTTTATTTTTTAGGAAACTATTTAAAAATGAGAGTGAAAAATATTAAAAAGGTCTAAAGAAGTCTAGTTTCAGGTGAAAGATGAGGGATTAAAAAAAATATTTCAGGAAAGAAAAATGCCACCAAACCGCAATATTTATTTTTATTAATATATGCAAGAGTTTGATATATCGAAATGAAAGATATATCTATTTAATGAAGTTTTAATATTCAGTTTAAATTTTTATTATATTAAGTCTACTTTATTTTATTAGTGTGATAGTAGTTCATTTTGAAATCATAAACCGCAAAGTGTCAGGAAATTCTTGAAATTCTGAAGAAGCAGCATTGAAATATGAAGCATTAAATTAAATCAGAAGAGTGTCGATTCTCTCCAAGGAATAAGGGCTATAAAGGTTAGACTTATTAATATAATATTTATCGGTTCAGATTTATTATTTTAATTGAGTCAAAAACTGGACTTATTAAAACCTTGATTCTTATACATTTATTTCAATTATCCTTGATGTATCTGCATTAAAGAAATAAACTCTCATTAAAAAATGTGTCATGTCTTTTTTTTCATCCACAAAAAATATTTCTAACTAGTTTCACTCTACATTCTGTTTATATTTTCCATATTGTTTTTTCAGATCAACGAGAAGAAAGATTTACATTTTTTTAGCAAGTTAATTTGATATTTAATCAATAGGATTTTTAAAAAGTATTTAAATAAACACAATTTCCTTGAAGAATTATTACTTCGGAAAACGTAATTGCACAACTTTCTTATTCCCTCTGAATTTAAATCAGCGATAAGTATACCGCTAATTCAAATCAGCGTACATACGCTAGCAAATCAGCGAAATTTAGCTGTCAATCAGTCAAATTTCACTGATCAGCAGCTAAATTTCGCTGTTTCAGCAGCGTATATACGCTGATTTGAATTGTCGGTATACTTATCCCTGATTCAGATTTAGAGAATGGAATGTTATACTTGAAATCAAGAAATGATTGAAAAAGCTAGTAAAACAATAAGCCATTAATTTCATTCGAGGAATAAATTTCAAAACTCATAATTCTTGAAAAATTCTATTATTTTAAAAAGTTTGTATTGATAATTAAGGTAAAAATCACGCATTATGTGACATTTTTCATTTATCGCTTTTCTCTGAAGTTTAAGTTTCAACTTCCTTTAATTTTTTGACAATACTGACAAATAAATCCTTTCGAAAAATTAAAATTTGAGGAACAGTCAATGTTTCTTTATTTGATTTTGATACTCATGGAATTTTAGTGAATTCCGTTAGCTTCCATTAAAATTTATTGGACTTGTCAAGTTGAATGTCACCAAATTCCATTGGATTCCCTTTCATGTCATTAAATTCCACTGAATTCTATTGAATTCCGTTAGATTTCACTGAATTTAGTTAAATTCCTTCTAACTCCATCAGATTTTTTTTAACTTCTGTTGGAATTTTTTAACTCGTCAAATTTCGTCCGGATTCCCTTTATTTCCGGCAAATTCCACTAAATGCCATTAGACTTCATTGAAATGCGTTATATTTGACTAAAGTTCATTTGATCCCCTTATATTCCATTGGATTCCCTTTAATGTAATCGAATTCCACTGAATTCTATTGAATTCCGTGAGATTCTACTGAATTCAATTGAATTCCTTCTAACCCCATCCAATTTTCCTAAATTCCGTTAGAATTTTTTTTAACGCGTTAAATTCCGTGGGGATTCCCTGTAATTCCATCAAATTTCACTAAATGTCATCAGACTTCATTGAATCGCGTTAAATATTATCAAAGTTCGTTGGATACTATTATATTCTTTTTAAATTGTGTTAAATGATGCCAAATTCCATTGCATTCCCTTTAATTTCATCAAATTCTACTGAATTCTACTGAATTTCTTTAAATTCCACTAGATTTAATTGAATTCCTTCTAACTCCATCTGGTGTTCCTAAATTCCGTTAGAATTCTTTTAACCCGTCAAATTCCACTAAAGTTTATTTGAATTCCTCATATTCCATCCCGTGCAGAAATTTCGAAAGGGCTCTAGTGGGGCCCTGGCTAGTTTTCCCTATCTCTAATCGGGCTCTCGTGAGGAAAACTAGTCGGGCCCCCATCTAGAACGTAACGCTGTGGCAATGGGGGCCCTACTAGATTTTCTAGTAGGGTTCTAGTGGGGGTCGCCCGCCTACAACCCTATTAAAGAGAAGGGCCCCTGCGAGGCCCCTACAGGGCCCCTGTGTACGATTTAAGTTATTGGGATGAATAATATTCTGCACTAACATAAAAGTAAAAGGATTTTACAATTGATTTAATATTAATAATAATGTAATATGATACTATAATATTATTAATTCTTATTATTATCGACAGCAGCTCGTAGTTTCCACCCTCTTTCCCAGTCCTTGCGTTGGGAAGAATATTTTTCAATTCCATGAGGAGGTCTTTCTCATTGATATTGTGGATTGTTAAATCTTTACGTGTATTGGAAATAGCAGCTGAAATAATAACAGTACACTAAAAAATGCCAATTGCTTAATTTACTATAATTGATTTATTTTGATTTTTGTACGTACCGCGATTTTTGTACATTTACTTATTTGACATTTTTTGTATTATAATATAGGAGAATATTATCTTTATGTTGTGTTATTATTAGATTATATTTACTGTTAAAATATTCTTACAAATAAAATATGTTAAATTAATAATACATTATTTACCTTCTACCTGGTCGTCGGAACGAGCAGCTCCAAACATCATAACCTCACTCTCATCGCATTCTTGTTCGAGTTTTTGCATTAAGCAGAACTTTTTGCTCTGAAATCGTATCTGCTCTTGCAGGCGCCTTTCCTCTTCCATCGTGGAGGAGAATAATTATCAAATACAATACAAAATTACATCAAGAAATGAAAACACAAAACTTGAAAGCTCTGGCGTAGCACTGAACAGCTGTACTAGACATAACCTCTTTAACTTTAACTGACACATACGTGCCTGGTTCCGAAGAAAATGTTCAATAGTGCCCGAAAACAAGTTTGCGAAAAAAAGCGTTTACATGCACACAAAAAAAACACTATTTCTGCATACTAAAACCGTCAAAAGCCTCCAAATTAATATTTTAGCCAATAAGAATAAGATTTTAGGAATGTTCTGGTCGGGGCCCCACTAGATACAGATAGATTTGCCATACCAATACGAAGCATGGTATTCTTCACTAGACCCTGTTAGGGCCCCCATCAGTTTTTTCTAGACTAGATATTCTGATAGGGGCCCCTTCAGAACCCAACTTCAAATAGGGAAAGATGGGGAAATTTCTGCACGGGATTGGATTCCCTTTGATATCATCAAATTCCTCTGAATTCTATTGAATTCGGTTAGATTCCACTGAGTTTAGTTGAATTTCTTCTAACTCCATCCGATTTCCTTAAATTAAATCGTTTAAGTCTTCAAATTCTGTAGGGATTCCCTTTAATACAGTCAAATTCTACTAAATGTCATTAGACTTCATTAAATAGCGTTATTTTCAACTAAAGTTCATTGGATCCCTTATATTCTCTTAAATTATGTTGAACGTTACCATATTCGATTGGATTCCCTTTAATGTTAACAAATTCCACTAAATTCTATTTAATTTCTTCTAAATCGATCCAATTTTCTAAAAAATCTGTTATAATTATTTTAACTCGTCAAATTCCACGAGGATTCCCGTTAATTCCGTCAAATTCCACTAAATGTCATTAGACTTCATTAAGTTTAGTTTTTTCTGCTGAAGTTCGTTGAATTCACTTCTCTTAAATTATGTTGAATGCCACCAAATTCTATTAGATTCCCTTTAATGTCATCAAATTCCACTGAATTCTATTGGATTCCGTTAGATTCCACTGAATTTAATTGAATTCTTTCTAACTCTATCCGATTTTTCTAAATTCCGTTATTCCGTCAAATCCGACTAAATATAATTAGACTTCATTAAATTGCTTTATACCCTACTAAAGTTTGTTGGATACCCTTATATCCTTTCGTATTATGTTTAATCTCACCGAATTCCATTGTATTTCCTTTAATTTCATCAAATTCCTCTCAATTCTTTTGAATTCCGTCGGATTTCACTGAATTTTTTAAAACTTCGTCCGATTTCCTCAAATGCTCAAAGATTTCTTTAAATTTGTAAAATTTCGCAGGAATCCCCTCAATTCCGTCACATTTTACTGAATTCCGTTGGACTTCCTTGAATTATGCTAGATTTCACTTGAATCTGTTGGGTGTCTTTGCATTTTGTTGGATTCACTTGAATTTCATTATATTAATTTAAATTCAGCTAAATTCCTCTAAATTCTCTTAAATTCTACAGAGTTACATGGATTCCTTTGAATTTCATTTAATTATCTAGAATTTAATTTGAATAATTTCAATCTAGGTAGATTGCTTTCAATTTTTTCAAATGCCATCAAATTCCGTGTTTCTTCTAAATTCCTTTGAATTCCTATGGATTCCCATGAATTCCGTCGAGTTCTACTAAGTTCCATTGGATTGATTTAAATTCCGTTCTAATTCTTTTAAATTCCGTTGAATCATACTGAATTCCTTTTTATTCACTTGATTTTCGACAAGTTCTAGTAAATTCTGTTGGATCCCTTAAATTCCGTTGATTTCTACTGACTTCCATTGGATTCCATTGAATTTCGTGAGTTTCTACTGAACTGTTTATGATTCCTGTTAATTCCCCGAAATTCCACTGAATTTTTTGGATTCCCTTCAATTATATTTTTCCCGGAATTCCGTCGGATTCCTTTGAATTTTGTTGGATTCCTTACAATTCCGTTGGATTCGTTTGCTTTTCGTTGGATTTCTTTTAATTCCGTGAATTTCTTTCAATTCTGTTGAATTTTTTTGTATTTCTTTGAATTTCATCGATTTTCCTTGAGTTGTGTCAAATTGTACTGAATTTCGATTTTCTTTGTACTTTCTTCGAATTTCTTGACTTCCGTTAGACTTCTTTGAATTCCGTTAAATTTTGTAGGAAAGTTCATTGTATTCCCTTGAATACCATAAAGTTCTATTGAATTCCATTGGATATATTACCTGAAATCCTGTATATTCCTACTAAATTCTGTAGGATCCCTTTGAATTCTGTTGAATTCCTTTAAATTCCGTTGGATTCCTTTGAAATACGTGCAATCACATTCATTTTAAATTCTGTTCAATTCCACTGAATTTATTATAGGTTCATTGGAATCTCATTGAATTCGATTGAATTTGATTGATTTCCATGAAGGACCAATGAATTCCGTAGAATTTAGATCTGATCTAAATCCAGATTTTAAAGCGATACTATATTCATTGTGCAGTTATTATCATAATGACCGAGGATGTTTAGTTGAAGCAAAGGATTTTTTTATTGAATTTGCGAAAATTGTCTTTTTCTCGTTAAGGAAACGACATGTGGAATATGGAGCGTTTACGCTGGTCAGGGTAAAGAGCGGCCACTTAGGCTGGGTAACGAGCGCTTCGGGAACGACCTAGACTTCATAAGCTATCCGTTCATTGTAGGGACGTCGGTTGGTGGCCTTACGCCACACTCTTACGTTTATTGGACGCCGCATGAAAATATGCAGTTCTCCTTGAACATTCCTGCCATTAAAATTGACGTCTATCAAATTTTTAACACCCCAAGCAGGGGCGGATAGCTTCCCCAAATAATTGGGGTCCAAAACATTTTTAAAAGCAGGTATTCAGTTTGCTACATTTACTCTGATTCAATTCAGTGATATATTTTTGTACCTTACATATCCAATCCAAACTATAAATAAACTATGAAACCATATCGAACGAAGCATAAGAAAATATTTTAAGAAACAATGTTGCTCGATTCATATCAGATACTCTATCTAAAAAAATGATCTCGTCTCTGGCAATAGGTTCTCGCAGTTGGGCAACGGTTTTTCCACCACGTGCCAATAGTTGCCTCTGGTACTTCTAGCATAGAAATACTTTCCTACATACTCAGCATGTAGAAATTAATTGCTCGTACGCACGGTCCGTGCAATCGCGTAAGCGCAATTACAATCGGCTTCTTTATCATGCTTGTATGCAAACATGGAAACCGCCTCTACTTGAGGTAACAACTGCAACCCAACCCTGAATCGAAAAATTTAACACGTTTCATAAACTTACTTCTTTAGATTCTCCAGTTTATAACTCGATAAATTATTTTACAATTAGACTTGATGAAACTTCTTGATTCTCAATTAAAATACTTTCTTCTCTGTTCCCTTAATGTGGATTACTCCAGCAGCAAAAAATGCTTCGAGGCTTTTTGCGATGGTCGAATCGACTACTGCTTTAGTAAACGCTACTTCCGCAGAGTAAATTGGCAAGGCAGATGTCCGAAGGGTAAAAAGGGGCAGTAATAGCAAAATAAAAGTCGCGGATATTCAATTTGCTTTGTACTAGGTACCATCTTCACAATTATCCTTGGGGGTTTAATTCCCTTCCTCCCACGGGGCTCGAGTAAGTATCGCGTCGTCATTATCTCGATACGTGTATTTCGGATATCCTCCTTCGGCGCATCAAACCCGTGATCGTAAAGATCGGCTTATCTCGCCAGAGGCTCTCCATTGCGAGGATGTGTAATCGACTATGAATCTTAAAGGGGTGGGTCGAGGGGTTAATCACTCTTGAAATCGAAGGTATTGCTTTCATAATTTCCGTGAAATTTCGCCGAGGAGAGAAAATAATATTCCTTTCCGTAGGGGATAATAATATTCGCTGTTTTTATCTTAGTTTAGGGGCGTTTACGATTTTTTAAATTCCTTTACAGGTTTGAGGGGCAATGATCTTCAGCACGCAGCGATAGGTATGGTAGGACTCTACTGCGCAGCTCCACGTTCGATGAAACTCCAGTGCGCATGCATATGTTTGATTAAACTTTACTGCGCAGCTATATGTTCTAGAGAACTCTACTGCGCAGTCATAGGCGTAAGATTGAGTGCCTAAAGTATTTGAAATATTTCTTCTGTTTGTAGGAGTAACATATTCCTTTGAAATGAAACCCGGAAAACAAGGTTACTTAAATATTAATAAGCATTCGACTGTACATATATTTTTCCAGGATTCAATAATAAAAAATAAAATTTGCTATGTCATGCTAATTTTTTTTGTTATCAAAGATTGAAAAGTAAGAAACATGAGGAAATTTTATTTTTTAGAACTATGTTGGAAGCTTTTCTATTAGTCCGATTCCTTTCGAAGATAGCTCAAATTAATTTATTAAATTAAACAATGAGGAAAATTTGTTTTTTAGACCACAATTCTGGAATCTTTGCTTCCAGATGGATTGTCTTAGAATTTATTTACAGGCCATCCAAAATACCGTAAGACGATTTGGGGGAGGAGAGTTTAGTAAAATCTTACTGTTTCTCATTAATTAACAAATTAGTTAAATTTTCAAACGAGTAGTGGCGAATTTTCAAGCAAAAAAGATGAACTCACAACAAAAAATATAATAGTTGATATTTTAACCAAGGGAAGATTTTTATTTTAAATCAGAAACAGTTGAATTGAACCAAAAAAGAAGAAATTTAAAAAAAAACTTGAATCCTCAACAAAGAAAGATTTTTTAGTTAATAGAGAAAAAAAATTCATCTTCCAAAATGTAAAATTTTCAAGTTGAAAGAGATGCATGTTCAACAGAGAAGTTTTATTTTTTGATATAAAAGACGAATTCTCAACAAAATACATCAATTTTAAACCAAAAAGTGCAATTTTAAAGCTAAAAAGACGAGCTTTCTATCAAATAGTTGAATTTTCAACCAAATATGTACATTTTTAACCAAAAAGCTGAATTTTCAATCAATAAGATTAATTTTCTACTAAAAAAAATATATTCTCAACAAAATACGTAAATTTTTAACCAAATAGTTGCATTTGCAACAAGGAAGATTTTTTTTACCAAAAAAGACAAATTATTAACAAAATAAATAAATTAATTGTATATAAAAAAAACTAATCATCTACAAAATAGTTGAATTTTTCACGAAACTATTGAATTTTCAAGACAAAAAGACGAATTTTCTATACAAAACCGTTGAATTTTTAACCCGAAAATATGAAATTAAAACCAAAAGGCTCATTTTCATCGAAATAGTTAAATTTTCAGTTGAAACAATTAATCTTGACCCCCAAAAAGGGATATTTTAAGAAAGTAGTTCAATTTGAACTGAATTTTCTATTCAAATTATGAATCTTTAACTGAAAAAAATGAATTTTGAAGAAAGCAGTTCAACTTTCGACGAAGGAGTTGAATTATGAACCTAAAAAGATAACTTTTCAATGAAAAATATAATAGTTGATATTTGGATTGACAATATTTTAATTTTGATCAAAAAATAATTGAATTTACCTACAAACGATGATTTTCCAACGAAATACATGAATTCTTTACTAAAACAGATTAATTTTCAACCAAACAGTTCCATTTTTAATCAAGAAATTTGATTTCCCACCCAAAAAGACGAATTTTCGACAAAATGCATGAATTTTCTACCAAATAGTCGAATGTTGAACCAGGAGTATTTATTTTCGACCAAAAAAGACTTAATTTAATTTTAATTTTCAATTAAATAGTTGCAATTTTAGTCTAAAAAAGATCTCTTTTTAACAAAAAATGGAATAAATAAATTTTCATTAAAAAACAATAATTTTCAATTTAGAAATGTGAATTCTTTGCAAAACAATTGAATTTTCTACCAAATAGTTGAATTTTGTACCAACTTGTTGAATTTTGAAGCCAAAAGGACGAGTTTTCTACAAAACTGTCGAATTTTCAATCCGAAATGATGAATTTTCAACAAAAAAAGTTGAATTTTCGACCTCAAAAGATGAATTTTTAACGGAAGTTGTACCCCACGTGAGACAATATGGAAAAATTGTTACCTCATACCCCCTCCCCCCACCTAAAAGACTACGAAATTTATGCACGACCCCAAATATGCACGTACATTTAGGTTTTTTTTTATGAATGTTGACACTGTAATGAACAAATATTTTAAAAAGTGGAATTTGAGCCGTATCATACTCAATTTAAAAAGTTCTTTTAATTCATTGGGGGAGCCTCTCCACCTTCTTCCACATACATTTGTTGAAGAAAATTCACAATCGCCTCCTCCGACAAATTTTCTGGATCCGCCCTTCCCGTGAAGAAATCTAAATATGGGCCTGGTTAGGCACTGGCCAGTATTCCCTACTTCTGGAGTGGCTCTGGTCAGGTAAACTGGCCAGGGCCATACATGGCGTGTAACGCTTTTGCAAATCATTGCCATACTTAGGGCAAACTTGTGAGGGCCTGCCCAGATTTTCTAAGATATGCCCTGCTTTTTAAAATTATAATAATAATAAACAAAAACTACATTTTTCACTGTTTTCTTTTTTCATCCATTATTGAATAAAAATATTGATATCATCGATACACATAACAACAGCACCAACCATCCAAACTAGATAAGGTGAATTTCCGACGTTCTATTATCCATATTTTGGAGTCATTTCATTATTTTCAATTTGAAACGACACTGTGTTTATAATTAATGAAAGATATTTATATCTTGATGTGCCGCTTTTGCCTCATCATCATTTATTTTATTTGTTTGAAAATAGAAAAACTGGTGTGGGCCTTGTCAGCGCCACATTTGAAATTGGGCAAAATAGGGCAATTTCTGCACGGTTTGACGAGAACCATAAACATATTTTCGCTTTCTATTATGCAAAGACTGCAGAAATTGTATAATAAGAAGACAATTGTTAACACCAAGAATAATATTCGACTCTTCCGAAAGTTCTTAATTCCTTTGAAGAGACAATTGAAGATGTTAACACCTAACGTCGCAATCGCGTTTTCTCATCCCTTGAGAACTCTAGGAGGCTACGGGAAGCCGCGATTTCTCGGAAGTGTGAGAAATTTTCGAAACTCAGCATGCGGAAGCGACAACAATGAATCGTTTCGACTAATTGTTCGTTGCCTAGGTGTTTCGTAACTGGGTGCTTGCAGGCTCTGCTCCACTCTGCAACTTCTAACTAGTCAGTCAGTAAGTCAGTCAGTAAGTCATTGAGGCGTGGGATTGACTCTGCGTATGCATATTACGAATCGTTGTGTCAATCTCAGATAGGCTACTTTTCCTTTTACGCAAGAGTTACGACGATCCTGGGTGCGACACAATATTTTATTGCTCAAAATATTACGCCAGTTAGTATTCAATTCAATTAAAAAAAACTAGACAAAGTAGGCGCCATGCGCCTATAAAAAAGGCTGTCGCAGCCTATAGCCCTATATCAATTTTGGGCCCTGTGTCAATGTTGGGCCTCATGCCGAATTTGAGCCCTATGTCTATTTTGGGCCTTATGTCAATTTTGACCCAATCTCAATTTTGGGTCCTTTATCTATTTTGCGCCCTATATCAATTTTGAACCCTATGTCAATTTTTGGCCCCATGTCAATTTTTGGCTTTATGTCAATTTTGGCCCCAATTTCAATGTTGGGCCCTTTATTGATTTCAGGCCCTATATTAATCTTAGGCTCTATGTATATTTTAGGCACTAACTCGGGTTCGGACCCTATATCAATTTGGGGCCCATATCAATTTTGGGCCCTATGTATATTGTTGGCAATATATTGGTTTTAGGTCTTATATCAATTTTGGGCCTTATGCCGAATTTGAGCCCTATGTCTATTTTGGGCTTAATGTCAATTTTGACCTAATCTCAATTTTGGGCCCTTCGTCTATTTTGCGCCCTATATCAATTTTGGAACCTATGTCGATTTTTGGCCTCATGTCAATTTTTGGCTTCATGTCAATTTTGGACCCTATTTCAATATTGGGCCCTTTATTAATTTTAGGCTCTGTATTAATTTTAGGCCCTATGTATATTTTGGGCCCTAACTCGGGTTTGGACCCTATATTAATTTTGGGCCTCATGTCGAATTTGAACTCTATGTCAATTTTGGGCCCTATAATAATTTTTGGCCATATTTCAATTTTTGGCCCTATTTCAATGTTGGGCCCTACGTATATTTTGGGCCCTATATCGGGGTTTGACCCTTTATCAATTCCGGGTCGTATGCCTATTCTGGCCCGTATATATATTTTGGGCCCTATGTCAGTTTTTAGGCCCTATATCAATTTTGGGACTCATGTCGAATTTGGTTTCTGCCCGGGGCTACGAATTACAATTAAAATAAAACAATGTTTAATTCATCAATTCATCAAACAATTTTATTATTAGACTTTTTTCGAACTAAGGGTTCTTTTCTTTTAATTTGAATCAAAAGCGTAGGTTCTTTCCTTTAAATATCATCAGGGTAAAAAATTGACAGATTTTTCACGGCTAAAACGGCTAAAAGACGTTCTAACCAAATTTTTTTAAATTTCAAAAGTTGTCAAAGATTTTACGGCAGTTCAAGGGATTACACACGAATTAATTAAGGGAATTAATATTCTTTTAATGATTTCAAGAGCTTTTCAGATATTAAAGCAAACTTAATGAGATTGCAAAGAGTTTTCTAAAATTCATAAAGATTTTGAAAGATTTCATAGGATTTAAAAGGTTTTAGCGTATTTTTAATGATTTCAAGGGACTTCAGAGCATATTCAAGATTTCAAAGGATTTTTATGGGGTGATATTAGGTGTGTTTCAATGGATTTCAATAGATATAAAAAAATTTTATAATATTTCTATAAATTGCAAAGAATTTTACAAGAATTCAAGGATTTCGTAGAATTTCAAAGATTTGAAGATAATTTCAAATATTTCCTGCGGTTTGAAATAAGAATTGCCGTAAATTTCGAAAGATTTTAAACAATTCCATAGCATGTATAAGATTTTAGGATATTGAAAAAGATTCCAAGGGATTTCCGAGATTTACAAATATTTCAAAGGATTTTTAAGGGATGATATGAGATTTTCGAAGATTTCAGTAATTTTTAATAATTTTATAGGCTTTCAATAAGGTATTTTAGTATATTTTCCTGGATCTCGTAGGATTTTATAGGACTTCAAATATTGCAAAAGATTCTAGAAATATCATAAAATTTCATGCAATTTCAACGAATTTGATAACATTTTGATGCATTTAAAAGAATATATTCACAAGAATTGAGAGATTTCAAAGTATTTTGAAGATTTTAGAGTGTTTTTCAAAATTCTAAGGAATTTTGAATAGTTTTTAATAATTTAAAAGGAATTCAAAAGATTTGAAAGATTTTAGGGCATTTTTTAAAATTTCAAGGAATTTTCAAGAGCTACAATATATATATATATATATATATATATATATATATATATATATATATATATATACAATATATAGATACTACACCAACGGCCATACCACGCTAAAAAAACCAGTTCTCGTCAGATCACTGAAGTTAAGCAGCGTTGGGCGCGGTTAGTACTTGGATGGGTGACCATTCGAGAATACTGCGTGCTGTTAGCCCACCGACGCGTCGGTGTGGTGAGCCCACACTTGTAATAGTTATTTACTACAAGAAACTATTCACCTAGAAACACTACCCGAATCGGGTAGCGTCACGCCTACTCTGAAAGGGAAATGGTTTAATGGTATATACAAAAAGTTCCAAGGGATTTCCAAATATTTTAAAGGATTTGAAATATTTTCGGGTATTTTGAAATATTGCAAAGAATTTTCAATAAATTTCAATAATTTTAAGAGATTCCAAAAGATTTGATGGTATTATCAAAACATCCAAGGCATTTTCAAGAGATTTAAAAAGTTTCAAGTGTTTTTGAATGATTGAAAAAGAATTAAAGAAGTTTCCAAAGATTTTAATGATTTAAAGGAGTTACAAAAAATATTATGCGGTTTTAATCCTAGAATTCCGAAAGATTTGAAAGGATTTCATATGATTTATAAGATATTAGGACATTGAACAAGATTCCAAAAGATATCAGAGCATTTCCAAGATTTACAAATATTTCGAAGGGTTTCGTAGAATTTTTTTAAGATTTTCAAAGATTTGAGTATTACTAAAAGATTTTAAAGGATTTCAATAAGTTATTTTCATAAATTTCTTAGGATCTTGAAAGATTTCATATTTCATTGAATATTTCCAGAGATTTCAAGGGGTATCATCAGATTTCATGTAATTTTATGGGATTTCAACGAGTTTTATAATATTTTAATGGATTTTAAAGAATTCATACATAAGAATTGAGAGATTTCAATGTATTAAAAAATTTTTTAAAGATTCTAAAAATTTTAACAGATTTCAATAATTTCAAGGGATTTCAAAGGATTTTAAAGATTTTACCGTTTTTTTTTCATAAATTCCAAATAATTGTTAAGAGCTTTGAAAAGTTTTAAAGGTTTTGAAGTATTTAAGGGCCTTTTAAAAGATTCCCAGAAATTCTGAATACATTTTAATAATTTGAAGGGATTCCAAAAGATTTTAAAGATTTTAGGGTATTCTTTAAAATTCTAAGGATTTCTCAAGAGCTATGAAAAGTTTCAAGGGATTTTAAAGTATTATAAAGGATTTGAAATATTTTAAAAGATTTCGAAACATTTTCAAATAAATTCAACAGAGTTTTAACAGGTTTGAAATGATTTTGAAAGCTTGCAAATTATTTGAAACATTTTAGGATATTTCCAAGAATTCTAAAGAATTTTCAAGACATTTAAAAAATTGAAGGAGCTTTAATGGTTTAAAGGAATTCGAAAAAATATTATGCGGTTTTAAGGAATTTCCCAGAATTTTGAAAGATTTGAAAAGATTTCATAGGATTTTATATTACTTCGAATATTTCAAGAGATTTCAAGAAAAATTTTTCAATAAACTCCAATGATTTAAAGGGATTTCAAAGGATTTTAGGGTTTTTTCAAAACATCCAAGGCATTTTCAAGAGCTTTAAAAAGTTTCAAATTATTTTAAAAGATTTCTGAGTAAAGAAGGAAAACAAAATTAGTCCCCTACTTCCCCTCCTCTCACTTCACACTTTGCCCACCTTCCCCAACATCTTTCTTCGCTACATCCCCTTCTTCCAGTTTCCCCAGCTAACACTCCCCTTCCCCAGCCCGCACTTCCCCCTCCCTACTCACCCTCATTTCTAATCAATTCCCCTTACTTTCACTCACTTCTCCTACTTCCCTTCCCTAATTTTCCCTACTCCGCCTCACTATATTACCCCTTACTTCTCCTATTTTCCCTCCCCACACTTCCCCTTCCCTTACTTCACATACTTTCCATCCACTAATTCCCCCTCACTTCCCCACTTCCCTTCCCCTCCCCTTCTTACTCTCCTCAACTTCCCCTCGCTTCACTTACCTCATTTACCCTTATTTCTACTACTTCACTCCCCAGACTTCCCCACCCTTACTTCTCTCATTTTTCGTACTCACCCTTCCCTAATTTACACTCACTTTTTCTACTTTCCCTCCCCTTATTTCCCGTAATTTTCCCTTTTCTAACTTCCCATACTTCCCCTCCCTAATATTTCTAACTTCCCCACTCCATATTACCCCCTTTTCTCCTAGATTTCCTCTCCTCACTTCCGCTCCCCTTATTTCCCATACTTTCCATCCACTAATTACTACCTCACATCCCCTACTTTCCCTCCCGTAATTTCCCTCCTTCCTTAACCCTACTTCCCCCTATTTCCCCTCGCTTCCCATGCCCTACTTTACGCTCACTCCCCCTGCTTGCCCTCCATTTATTTCCCCTCCTTTTCCTCCAATAATTTCGCCTTATTTCTCCTACTTCCTCTGCCTAATTTTCCCTACTTCTCGACCCCATATTACCCCTCACTTCTCCTCCCCTATTCCCCATACTTTCCATTCCCCTCCCACATTTCCCCTTATTTTTCCTTTTCCCCTTTCCCACTTTCCCTCCCTTCATTCCCCTTACTTACTCTCCCTTGATTCCTTCATTTACTCTACTTACCCTCTCCTACTTTACACTCCCTTCTTTCTCCTACTCACACTCACTTACAATCGCTTCTTTCTCCTACTTTGCCTTTCCTCACTTACCCTACTTCGCCTCTTCCAATTTCCCCTACTTTCCCTGCTCTAATTTTCCCTAATACCCCACCATTACTCCCCCTCACTTCCCTAATTCCCATTCCCTCATTTTCCCTCACTTTCCCTATCTTCTTCAGACTCATTTACCCTCACTTCCCCTACTTTCCCTCCTCTCATTTCCAAAAACATGCAACCCGCTCATATCCCTTCACTTCCCCTCACAACGACTCTTTGGAAAAAAGTACAAGGGACGGATGGATGGATAAACGGACAGACACCCGACCGAAACTATATAATTTTATGTTGAAATTGTCTCAAAAGAATCCCTATATTTTATAAAGGTCGGTCACCTTTACGGTATTCCTTGATAATCATCGAATAACGAAAAGGTTCTAAAGGTACGGCATAAAGAGAGGAAAGGGATCGGAGATAAAGTTGCCGGTTGAATTAATTCGCTCTCGTTATAAAATCAGTGACCCTTTCGAATTGAGGGTGTCGGATCAAGTCGATATCGTTCACCATTTGACTTGCAATTGGCGCCCCAATGAATAATTTACTAGTCTCTTGACTATCGCATCCGATTAACTAGCGACTCGAGTGTCTTGCAACCGGCGATATTACAAAATTAATCTCGCCGATTGCCATCAGGAATCGGCTTCCTCACTCTCCATAATCTACCTGCACCGTTACACGCACTTATTATACAATCAATTATAATCACTGAATCAAATTTGAAACTCTTTTTAATTGAAAACTAATCTCTTCTTTTTAAGCGGAAAAATCGTTCCTTATAATACTTTCTTTAATCCTTTAAAATCTTGGCAAATCTTTAGAAATCCCCTAAAACCTTTTGAAATCTCTTTAAATCCTTTCAGGTCTTTAAAATCCTATTAAAATCCGCTAATATTCTTCAAAATTCGGGAAAATACTTCGGTATTATATTAAATCCTTTAAAATTCTTTGAAATCCCGTCACTTATTTCGAAATATTTCGAAATGTTTTAGAATCTCTTAAAATTTGTTCAAATCCCCTTTGAAATCTTCGCAAATCTTTTGAAATCCCCTGAAATCTCTTTAAATCTCTTTAGATCGTCGAACTCCCATTAAAATCCCCTAATATCCTTCAAAATTCGGGAAAATACTTTGGTATCATATTAAGTCCTTCAAAATTCTTTGAAATCCTGTCACTTATTTTGAAGCATTTCAAAATATTTTAGAATCTCTTAAAATTTGTTTAAATCCCTTTGAAATCTTCGTAAATGTTTTGAAATCCCCTGAAATCTCTTTAAATTCCTTTAGATCTTCGAACACCCATTAAAATCCCCTAATATCCTTCAAAATTCGGGAAAATACTTCGGTATCATATTACAACCTTAAAAATCCTTTGAAATCCCGTGACTTATTTCGAAATATTTCGAAATGTCTTAAAATCTCTTAAAATCCCTTGAAATCTCCTTCGAAATCTTTGGAAATCTTTTGAAATTTCCTGAAATATTTTGAAAGCTTTTTGAATCTCTTTAAATCCTTAAGATTCCATAAAAATCCTTTGAAATTCCTGGAAATCCCTTAAAATCTATTAAAAAGACAGTTAAAACCCTTGAAAATCGTTGAAAATCCGTGAAATATTTCGAAATCTTACAAGATCCTTTCAAGTCTTCGAAATGCCATTAAAATTAATTGAAATCTTTTAAATCCGTGGAAATCCTTCAGAATCTGTTTAAATCCCTTACAATATATTAACCTATATTAAGCCTTTCAATCTCCTAAAATCCAATAAAATCCTTTGAAATCTCTGCAAATCTTTTGAAATTTCCTGAAATATTTTGAAATCTCTTTAAATCCCACCAAAATCCCCTAATACACTTCAAAATTTGTGAAAATACTTTGGTATCGCTTTTAATCCTTAAAAATCCTTTGAAATCCCGTGACTTATTTCGAAATAGTTCGAAATATCTTAAAATCTGTTAAAATCCCCTTGGAAATCTTTGTAAATCTTTTGAAATTTCCTGAAATCTTTTCAAAGCCTTTAAAATCTCTTTAAATCCTTGAGAGTCCATAAAAATCCTTTAAAATCCCTGGAAATCCCTTAAAATCTATTAAAAAAGACAGTTGAAACCCTTGAAAATCGTTGAAAATCCGTGAAATATTTCGAAATCTTACAAGATCCTTTGAAATCTTTGAAATGCCATTAAAATTAATTGAAATCTTTTAAAATTCGTGGGAATCCTTCAGAATCTTTTCAAATCCCTTACAATATATTAACCTATATTAAGCCTTTCAATCTCCTAAAATCCATCAAAATCCTTTGAAATCTCTGCAAATCTTTTAAAATTCCTTGAAATATTTTGAAATCTCTTTAAATCCCACCAAAATCCCCTAATAGGGGAGCGGCGGCGAATGCGGCGCACATAAACGAAAATGCACGATTAAAATTCAAATATAAAGTAAAATATTGTAATAAAATATATTTTGTTTAGGCTAATATCTTACCAATGCTCTATGCATGGAGATAATTTAATTGAAGTTCATTAAAACAATTATTTAATGTGTTTTCCAAAAAGTGCATTTGCGCCAAGTTGCCCTACCTTGTTTGGTAATGTGGCGCGTTTCAATTTCAATTCATAATTATTGAATAAAAAACAAATTATGAAGAAAAATTAGTGAAATTTAATAAAAATAAGATAAATATATTTACGTTTAATATTATTAACATATTTGAGGGATTATGTCTGCCGAAATTTGAAGAAAAAATGTTTTTTTAACAGTGCAGATTGTCTCACAATAATTTGAGGAGTGCTACAAATTTTGTATTTTAAGATAAGCTTACAGAATTTTTATAAACAATAAATCAAAATTATATTAACAATAAGTAAATTTCATTCTTTTCCAAAACAGTTATAATGATTCAACATTCAAATAATATAATTACTCTAAACCTTCTAAATATTTAATCTGTCAGAACAAACCTAACCCGAAAACTGGTAAAACGATTTCAAAATACAATTATTCGAAAATAACTCTAAAATACACGATAATTATTGGAATAAAACTTTTTTATACAAATAAGAAACGAAATATTATTACTTTTAGTAAATATTTCTTACCTTCTAACTAAAACTGGCACTTTGTTACTACAAAATTCTCGGATCAAAACAAACCACAAACTTGTGGGCCAAGTTACCTGCCGATTTTTGTCCTGAATGCGCCATATTAGTCGCATGTGAATATTATTTAATAAAGATTTTTTACATAAAAGTTTATTATTTTTACTCAAAATGTTAAACTTTAAAGCATTCAAGAAACTCGGAACAGTATATTTCCAAACATTTTTATAAGTTTACACGAAACTTCTGTAATTTTTTACTTGTTTTTAGCTACTCTGACAATACAAGCGAAAGAACCAAAACTAACTTTTCGTCATAAAAATCAGGCAATTAATTTAATTATCACAATTTTCAAATAATGTAAAGTTGAAAACATATATACATGTAATGAAACTATCTCCACACGCAGAAAGTGCGTTAATATTCGAAAACTCGAACGCGCCACATTAGCCGCCGCTCCCCTATACTTCAAAATTTGTGAAAATATTTCGGTATCGCTTTGAATCCTTAAAAATCCTTTGAAATCTCGTAAAATATTTTATAATCTCTTAAAATCGCTTAAAAAACTATAAAAACTTTGGAAATCCTAAAAATCGGTGGAAATCTTCAAACTCCCGTTAAAATCTCTCATATCCTTTAAAATGCAGGGAAATCTCTTAAAAATTCTAAAAATCGTATGTAGGTAACTAAGGAATTCTATTTAAATGAGCCAGAGCGGATTAAAACATATTAATTAGGATTCGAGAATGTGGAAAAACTAGGCTGAAGAATCTAGGTAGTGCCTAGTTACAACCTAACTAGAATTTCCTAATCAGATTTGAATGGGGAAATCCTTGACAGAATCCTTTCTGACAGATTTTCCTCGCTTGGCACGAGTTTTCGAATAAGTAGAAAAAAAAATATATTATAATACTCCTAACCTAGAAAATAGAAAAAAATGTATTTCATAAATGGATTTGGATACGAATAAATATATCTGTTTGTATTATATGTATAATAAAAATTGAATACAAATGAATCAATTGAAAATCTATAATTATTAAATAATAATTAATAACAAGTATTTGATAAATGATAATTTATTAAATTATTATCAAAATAATAATTGACTGCAAATACTTGTAAAGAAAATACAATTTGAACGAAAATCCTCTAACAATGTACAAAGAATACGATTTTATTTGTTAATTTAATAGTTGAAGTTAAAAAGTGAAACATTTTTTCAAAAATCGTTTTTAATCATAGATGTCACATCAATTTTTATTTTTAGATTCATCGAGTTCAGATGAAAGCAATACTGAGGATCTTCAGCATAACTCAGACGAATCTCTTGGATCAACAGAGAAGGTAATGCTTTCTACGAAATTTCGCATGAGCTGACAATTAATTCTTTTTTTCTAGAATTGATTAGCATCGTTTTACGAGCCACGAATTCCATGTTCGAATATTACTTTTCTGAAGTCAAATGAGAAATGACCGAAGTGAAAGAAAATGTGGGAAAACTGCAGTTCTCTCAGGATGTACCGCAGAATTTGGTACTGAATGCAGAGATGTTCGAGAAAAAATACAAACTTCCCTTGCCACTTAAAAAATTGAAGATTTCAATGCCTTTTGCGAAGAACTGCTTGCCAAGGATGAATTCGTCAAGGATTTCGTAAGCACATGATACAAAAATTTACAAAATTACATTGTTAAGAGATAAAAGAATTAATTAAAATTATTTGAAATTGATGCTTAAAGTATTGAAATATGAATTTAAAAAATATATATATTATTAAGTATCGTAACATATACACATAAAAAACTCAAAAAAAAAAAAAACAATATTAATATATTTGTCTCATCACTTATCAACTTTTGTTGATTATTGATTTATGCAAAAAAAATTTGAAATGCTTGACTTATAATTTCAATCGACAAAAATAAGAGCATTTTTTTATTAATACGTCATTCATTTTTGAATAATCTGAATTATTTTTTGTTTTAGTTAAAGTTTTAATTTACAAATATCAAGAAATATTGAATATTTATCATTCATTAAAAGTCAATGAAAGTTATTTTTTAAAGTTAGAATTTCTCAAAAGTTAATTCAAAAGTCATCATTATTTGAAATATATTGAATTTTTTGGCTAGAAAAAAATTGAATAGAGAATTATGAATCAAAAATTTCAATCGGATTTTTATCTGTTCGATTATTTTTGCAGACTCTGAAATGATATTTCTTTTAAATAGATTTCCAACTGGCTTACTATTTATAACATTTATAATTCATTTATTAATGACAGGATCAAATTTTCAAAAATGTATGAATTTTTACTGATCACTATTAATTTTTGCAGATTTTTTGACCATGCGCAAAAATGAAGGGGGTGAAACACTGTCCAAAGACTTTGAAACGGCGTCATCCCCAACGGTAAAGATTGGGGTGGAGGTAGGTCCGAGCAGCGAGCCGAGCGGACTAAATCGGCCAAGGACTAAACGAGGAAAGCGACCAAACGAGGAATGGAAAATCTTTAATGTAGTTTATATTTTTGAAAATAAAGAGTTTAGTTTCATTTAAAAATGAAAATAATGTTATTAAAAACTACTTAAGTACCTCGTAAGTAACTAACTAGATTCCTTCTAGATTTCTTAGTCAGTTCCTCACTCGAAGCAGCGTTACATTCCTCAGCAGTACCTGGCAAGATTCCTAGTTGGGTGCTAACCACATGTAGGGAAAAACTTACTAGAAACTTGCATTGAACTAGGACCAATCAGCCCCCCCCCCTACATTTCGTGCTTTCGTTATCAGTACTTGCAATTGAGCACAATTGAATTTTTTGGTGTTGCGATGGAGCGCTTTTAAAGTCCTTTGGAAAGCCAAAGAGCATTAAAAAATATTAATTAGAACTCGAGAAATCATTAAAAACTCTTTAAATCTCTTAAAATCCATTAAAATTGCTTGAAAATCCGTGAAATATTCGGAAATCTTACAAGATCCCTTGAAATCTATAAAATCCCATTAAAATTAATTGAAATCTTGAAAATCCGTGGGAATCTTTCCGAATCTCTTGAAATGCCTTATATCAAACTCCATTAGAATCTTTTAAAAACCAATTGAATTTCTCGAAATCCCTTAAAATCCTTTATAATATTCGGAAATCCTATGAAATTTTCTTAAATGTTTTGAAATCTTTCGAAATCTTCTAAAATACGTTTATATACTTTGAAAACTTTAGAATCTTTTAAAATCTCTTGAAATCCCGCTAGATCATCGAAACTTCTTTAAATCTTTTTAAATGATTAAAATCCCTCAAAATCCTTTCGAATCTTTGGAAATCATTTGAAATCCCCTGAAATTTCTTTAAATCCCGTGATTTTTTTTAAATATTCCAAAATGTCTTAAAATCTTTTAAAATCCGTTAAAATCCCTTCAAATTCTTGGACATTTTTGCAAGTCTTTTGAAATCTCTATAAATACTTTCAAGTCTTCAAAATCTCATTGAAATCCCCTGATATCCTTCAAAATTTGTAAAAATATTTCGAAATCGCATGACATCTCTTAAAATTCTTTAAATCCCGTGAAATCATCGAAACCTCTTCAAATCTCTTAAAATCTTTTGCAATCGCCTTAAATCTTTTGAAATCCCCTGAAATCTCTTCAAATCCCTTCAAATCTTCGAAATCCCATGATATCCTTCAAACATTTTTAGTATCACACGCAATCCTTTGAAATCCTTTTAAATCCCGATACTTATTTTAAAATATTTCTAAATGCCTTAAAATCCGTTATAATCCCGTCTAATCCTTTTAAATCTTTGCAAATCTTTTGAAATCCCCTGAAATCTTTTGAAATCTCTTCAAACAACTTTAGGTCTTCGAAATCCAATTAAAATCCCCTAATATTCTTCAATATTCGGGAAAATGCTTCGGTATCATATTAAATCCTTTTTATGATACATGCATGATTTCAGCTCTTTTCGACGCCTATGAAGCGGGGCTAAAGCTCTACTTTTTATTCCCTAGGGACTGAAAAGTGACGTCGGAGGTGAATAATGAAAATTATGCATCTATGAGCTCGCATTTTATGATTATCAGCCCACTCACTGAAAAAATTGTGAGAAAATTTTGGTTGCAGATAATAGAATTTTGCGGTTACTTATGGAAAGTTACCATATAAACCTGTACAATTACCATAAATTACCGAAATGTTAATAAATTTCCGGAAATCTATGGAAATTTTTAAAAATGAAGTTTGGGTAATGCATGGTAAGTTACCATATTTACCTGTACAATTACCATAAATTACCGAAATTTTAAATAAATTTCCGGAAATTTATGAACATTTTTAAAAATGAATTTTGGGTAATTTATGGTAAGTTACCATATTTACGTGTAAAATTACTATAATTTACGGAAAATTTTCATAAATTTTCGGAAATTTATGAAAATTAACAAAAATTAATTTTGGGTAATTTATGGTAAGTTACCATATTTACCTGTACAATTACCATACATAAATGACCGAAATTTTTGATAAATTTCCGGAAATTTATGGAAATTTTTAAAAATGAATTTTGGGCAAGTTACCATATTCACCAGTAGGATTACCATACACGACTGAAATTTTTCATAAATTTTCGGAAATGAATGGAAATTTTTAAAAATGAATTTTGGGTAATCTATGGTAAATTACCATATTTACCTATAAAATTACCATAAATGACCGAAATGTTAATAAACTTTCGGAAATTTATGGAAATTAAAAAAAAATTAATTTTGGGTAATTTATGGTAAGTTATCATATTTACCTTAAAATTACTATAAAAGACCGAAAATTTCCATAAATTTCCGCAAATTTATAGATTTTTTAAAATTGAATTTTGGTTAACATTAATTTCATGATTTATTATACAAAATCTAATATGGACTCAAATCATGACTGTATTTCGAGAAATGTCTGAAAGCATCCATTTGTTATAGAAAATATCGTATGCGCCAAGGGGGAGAGGCACTTTTTCTCCCCCTAGTTGCATGATATACTATGATAGTCCTTTGAAATTCCGTGATTTATTTTGAAATATTTCGTTACGTTTTAGAATCTTTCAAAATTTGTTAAAATCCCATTTGAAAATCTTTTGAAATCCCCTGAAATCTCTTTAAATCCCTTCAGATCTTCAAAATCCCATTAAAATCCCCTAATATGCTTCAAAATTTGTGAAAATACTTCGGTATATCGCTTGTAATCCTTATTTAAAGTCCTTTGAAATCTCGTAAAATCTTTTATAATCTCTTAGAATCCCTTAAAACCCTATAAAAACCGTGAAAAACCTTGAAATCGCTAGAAATCTACAAAATCCCATCAAAATCTCTTATAATTCTTTAAAATCCGTGGAGATCTCTTAAAAACTCTAAAAATCTTACGTAGGTAACTAAGGAATTCCTTTTAAATGAGTCAGAGAGGATTAAAAAAGTATTAATTAGGACTCGAGATAAGTAAAGCGTGTCACCCCCCCCCCCTCTTTTTGTGTTCACATTATCAGTACTTGCAATTGAGCGCAATTGAATTTCTTGGTCGCGCGATGGAGCGCAAGCGTGTCACCCCCCCCCCCCCCCTTACCCTGCCACTTGCAATAACACTCACACTTTACTGGCGCAAAATTCTTACTTTGCGTTGCAATGGTGCGTATTTGGAGTACAATCGAATGGGTTTGGAAAAATGTAAAAAAAAGTTGTGGGGGGGGGGCACTGCAAAGATCTATGAGTAGACGTCTTTGGGCCGGGCGTTTCCCAGCCTTCAAAATAGTAAGAAAAAAATAAAAATATTGCCAAGACTTTTTCAGAAAAGACGATGTCTGACAAAGTCTTGCATTTGTTGGGGTTATTTTTCAATGCAACTGACAGCCATTGTCCTGTGAAATATGTGCAAACGTGGCTCGCGATACGACAGAAGTCAATAAATAACTCATGCAAGTGCAATATACGTGTATGCACGTGACTCGTGTTTCGTTACAAATGCAAAGGATTCATATTTTTCTGACACTTTCTCAATATGAAAGACCTTTGAACAACGAACACAAAATAATACTAACATTATGTAATCTGAAATTACAGTAAAATATTTTTTATAAAAATGTTTCCGCTCGTTTTTGAGGTGTTTTTTGACTCGCGACAAACATCATTTTGACATCTTTCAAAACAGAGTTGGGTAGTCATTTGTTACAAGTAACTTGTAACGTAACTTAGTTACGATTTTTGCAGCAACTTGGAACATTAATTTTAGTTACTTTGAAGTTACTTTTTGTTTTTGTATACCTCCTATTAAAAGAGGTTTATGTGTCAGTTATGGGCAGGAAATTAATCTTTTTTGGTCGAGTATTTAGCTATTTTTGGAAAATTCTTTTTTTTTTGGTTGAATTCAACTGATTGCCAATTGAAATCTTCTTACGTAGAGATAATATCAACTACTGCATTTTTAATTTATTTTGTTAAAAATGCAACCATTTTGGTACAAAGTTCAACATTTTGGTTGTAAAGTAACTTTTTTTTTTTATAAATTCATATTTTGTTTTCGGTTCGAAAATGCAACTGTTCTGTAGAAAATTCGTCTTTTTAGCTTGAAAATTGAACAATTTAGTGAAATTATTTTTTCTTTCTTGGTTCAAAATTTATATTTTTTGGTGAAAAATCTCATTTTTTATGATGAAAATTCATCTACTTTGGTAAAAAATTAATCTGCTTTGTTTAAGGACTTTTTCGATGAATTCAACTGTGTTTGATTTCAAATTAGAATATTTTTTTTAAATAATATCAAATATTATATTTTTCGTTGAAAATTCATCTATTTTGGTTAAAAATTAAACTATTTTGTTAGAAAGTTCAAATATTTTTTTTTAATTTATCTTTTCTCAACAAAAATTTAACTATTCGGTTAAAAGTTGAGTTATTTTATTAATAATTCAGTTATTTGGTTGAAGATTCATAATTTTAGTTGAAAATTCAATTCTTCGGTTGAAAATTTAACTATTTTGTTTCAAATTTGTTTTATTCTTGGATAGAAAATTAAAATATTTTGGTTAGAAAATTCAACTATTAGGTTGAAAATTAACTTTTTTGTTGGAAATTCAACTCTCTTGTTGAAAGTTCGTCCTTTTAGTTTGAAAATGGTGGGAAATTCAACTAATTGGTTGAAAATTAACTTTTTTTCAAATTAATATTTTCGGTATGAAAATTCAAGTTCTATTTGGGTGAAAATTCATATATTTTGTTAAAAATTTAACTATTTTGGTAGGAAGTTCAACTATTTGATTTAAAAGTAACTTTTTTGTTGAAAATTCATCCATTTAGATTAAAAATTGAACTATTTTGTTCAAAAGTGCTCTTTTTGGTTTGAAAATTCATTTCTTCCGGTAGAAAAAATTCATATTTTTGGTTAAAAACACAACTGTTTGGTTGGAAAATCCACTCTTCTATTAAAAATTCATCTTTTTGGTTGAAAGTTCAACAAGTTTGTTAAAAAGTCATCTATTTGGTTGAAAATGGAATATTTTTACTCTCGAAGTGCTAGAATTGAATACGTGAGTCGTGATTTTATCTTGAAATTTAATATGAAAAATCATTTTTAATGGCTGATGAAAAAAAGCCCACGAAATTTTATTCTAAATATATATTGTTGTTTTTTTTTGCCCTAATATATTGTGTATTTTTTATCTACTTTAACTAATGCCTATTTCTTTTTAAATTAAGTTTTTATATATCATCATCTTAGTTATTTTAATTCTTAAATTATAAAATTTAGGAAATGAAAGAAGTAACTATTTAGGTAACTTAAAGTTACATAAAAAATAAATTCAATTAAGTTTGATGGGATTCCTAGTAATTATACAAATATCTCAAGGGATTTTCAGGAAATTTAAGGATTTAAGGAATTTAAGGATTTCAAAGATTTATAGGAATTCAAACGGGGTTTTAAATAATTTTAATAAGTAAGTTAAATTTAGTTTGAATTCCAGAGAATTTCTTTGGATTTTAATTGATTTCGTCAGATTTCATAACAATTTTAGGGGATTTTAAAGGTTTCTAAGCACATCAAATGGTTTTAAGGGTTCCAAAGGATCTTAACAGATTTCGAGGGACTTCCACGGACTTTAAAGCTTCTATAAGGAAATGAGATTTCTAAATATTTGTACTAATTTTGAAAGATTTCATCGGTTTTCAAGAGATTAAAAATATTTACACGGATTTCAAGGAATTTCAAAACATTTCAATGGATTTTAGAGGATTTTTACTTTTTTCAAAGATGTCAAGGGATTTCAAAGAATTTTGAGGGTTTTCAAGAAATTTCACACCATTAAAATATTTAATTAAATCTCAATGGATTTCAAGAAATTGCGAAGATTAATAAGTTTAATTCAAATTAAGTTCCGAAGGATTTTAAGAGATACGCGAAATTTCAAGGGAATTCAAAGAATTTGGTAGAATGTCCAAAGATTTCAAAGGATTTCTAGAAAACTTTGGAAAATAAATAACGTTTTTTTTAATGTCAAGGGATTCTCAGCGATTTCACATATTTCAAGGGATTTTAAAGTATTTTAAGAAATTTCACAAGATTTGAAAGGTTTTATTAAATCTCCAAGGATTTCAAGGGATTTCAAAGATTTCTAGGGATTTCAACGTATTCATCTAAAGAACTTTGATAAGTAAGATTAATTCAAATTATATTAAAGAAATTTTAAGGCATTCTATAGGATTTAAAATTTCAAGGGATTCCAAACAATTTTTTAGAAAGACCAAAGATTTCAAAGTATTTCTAGAAGACTTTGGAAAATAACGTTTTTTTTAATGTCAAGGGATTCTTAGCGATTTCACAGATTTCAAGAGATTTTAAGGTAGTTTAAGAAATTTCACCTGATTTAAAGGTTTTATTAAATCTCCAAGGATTTCAAGGGATTTGAAAGATTTCTAGGAATTTTAACGCTTCTTCTAAAGAACTTCAATAAGTAAGATTAATTCAAATTATATTCAAGAAATGTTAAGGAATTCTATAGGATTTTAAAAAATATAAAAAATTTCAAGGGATTTCAAAGAATTTTTTAGAAAGTCCAAAGATTTCAAAGGATTTCTAGGAAACTTTGTAAAATAAATGAAATTTGATTGAATTTCAAGGTATTCTTAACGATTTCACATATTTCAAGGAATTTCAATGTATTTCAGGGAATCTCACAAGATTTAAGGAATTTTCTTAAATCTGCAAAGATTTCAAGAGATTTCAAAGATTTCTAAGGATTTCAACGTTTTTTCTAGGGAACTTTAATAAATAAGTTTAATTCAGTTTATACTTAAGGGATTTCAAATCATTTATACTTTATGGAATAAATTAAATTTTATTTCAAATGATTTCTACGGATTTCAACAATTCAAGGAGAGAAGATTAGAATGTATAGGGCCTCCTATTATTTTGAAGATTTTGGGGGATTTTATAACTTTCAATGGATTTCAAAATATTTGAAAGATTTTTCATATATATTCCAATTAAATTTTAAGATATTTTAAAGACGTTAATAGAATTTCCAGATTTTTGCTTTGTAAAGTTTATTTGTGCAGAATCACTATTTTTGTGTATTTCCATATGAGATTATGAGTGGTCCGAAATAAATCGTTCTCTTGTAGTTTCTCTACTTTTACATTAATTATGAATTTCTTTAATATTTTTGTACTATTTATTCCACTGCAGATAATTCTATAATTTTTTGCACATTATGATTTGCTATAATGAATCCCCTATAATCCATGGAATCTTTTGCAATGCCATGCAATCTTGCAATCTAGTGTAGGGGAGACCACCCTACAGTAGATAATGAACCTACAGTAGATAATCCTTAATTGAAAGTATAAATATACCTACAATAATTATTTCTAATTTCAATTTATTAATACATATAGAGTTCTAACTATTAATTAAATTAAATTAATTGTTTCACATAAATTAGTATTTTGAATTATTGATTATCTACTGTAGGATAATTATCTATTGTGGGGTGGTCTCCCTCACACCAAAAATCTGAGTAATTAACCTCACGGTTTGAAATCATATAAAATTGTCTTCAACATGAAGTTCTTCTTTCATCAAGTTATTAAAATGACGAATTTTAGAATTGTTTAATTTTTAACGCTTCAAGTTTGAATTGTATAATTTCAAAAGTTTCCAATTAGAAAGCATCTTAGGGCCTAAGGGGGTAAGTATGTGAAAATCACCCCCGCCCCCCACGTATATGCCAATATTGGCACCTTAATTGGCATCTAGGTAAATAAATCCCGTGCAAATGTCAACCTTAAAATTAAATTCTTTTGGAGTTATGGGAGGGGGGAAGAAAATTATAAAAAAAACACATTTTTATCGTAAAGGGATAGACCGATTTTAAGAAACGAAATATATGTTATAAAAGTCAGTGAGACTAAGAAAAGAGAAAATTTCCAAAAATTCTCACTAAGAATATTGTTTTTCCTTAACATGAAATGAGCCGTTTTCGAGAAAAAATTATTTGTTTATTTTCATTTTAACCTCCATAACTTTCAAAAAAGTGTGATTTCAAGCTTAATGTTTTGGAAAAATTTATGTCACATATACATTATTTTGGTCTGATACGGGTGCAACTTTCAAATTATTATTTTTAATGTCAAAAATTGGAAGAAGCTGATAAGCAAAAATCACATAATAAGATAAGCATATAATTAATAATAATAATAAATTTCCGAAAATATTAACCTTGAAATCGCATTTTTTTGGAAGTTATCGAGGACGAAAGGAAAATTAAAATTTTAGTTTTTCCCGTAAACGGCTCATTGGATATTCACGAACAAAATATATCTTGCGAAAACCAATAAGGCAATTTCAAAAGCAACATTTTGTTAAATTCTGACCCAAAAAAAGTTAAAAATTTTGTTTCAAAATAATAAAAATTTGATTTAAGCACAATTTCCCACTCCGATGAATATAGGGAAAAATATGTTGAAGTAGACAACTTAAGGATATTATTTTCTAAAAACATTGGATGAGTCACTGTAAAACATAACTTTAAAAAAATGTTCTTTAATTCAAACCTTTTTTATCTGTAATTTTAGTCCGAAGTTTTTGAAATTTTTTTCCTTCATTAGTTTGACTGACCTTTGTAATTTGACTTTTTTTAAATTAGGGACTCTTTTATTCTTTTTGGGTACTGAAAGAAAAGCTTAGGGGTTTTTAATATCTTCAGGTAAAAAAGTCAATATTTCATTATTTATTCGTAAAAATAAGCATTCAGTAGGTTTTGAGCGGCTACTTTCTTTTTGAGCGATTTATAACTCTTTTAATATCATTTGTTTCAAAACGCTCTTTTTACTGCAATTACAATATTATTATTATTTTTATTTTTCATTTTTATTATTTTATTAATGCTCTTTCTACTGAACAAAAGCAAGGTTAATGACCTGGAAAAATGTTTGATAACCGGAAAATGACTAGAAATGAGTTTTAGTTTTTAGAGCCAACCCTGAAATATTTTATATTTAATTTGAGAATTTAACTGCTAATATTGTACAAAAAATTTTGATTGATAGGTTTAATGATTCAAATTGCAAAATTTGGTATTGAAAGCATTAAGAGTCAGTTTTAAGTAACAATTTTAGATTTAAATAATTTAAAATTGTTTAGTTTCAATTTTAAACGTAGAAAAATGTTGATTTTTCTAAATTCTTCGAAATTGTAAATATCAAATTAAAATACTTGATAGTTGCATAATTTCCAGTTTAAATTATTTGTAATTAAACAATTGAAAAGTGAATTATTTCTGATTTGTATTCTTTTTTTTTAATTTTCCATGTTATATCTTAAAATTGTCCAATTTTTAGTTAAAAATGCAATACAATGAATAATTTACAATTGAAAAATATTTTATTGTAAGATTTCAAGAGTTAATAATAATTATAAATTAGGTTTAAAAAATTAAACGGTTTGAAATAATAAAGTTCCAAATTGTGTTTTTTAAACCCAAATGAGATAAAAATAGGACTATCTCAAATTTATACCTCAGTAATTGAATGTATGTATACCATTAAGCCATTTCCCTTTCGGGGTAGGCGTGAGACTACCCGATTCGGGTAGTGTTTCTAGGTTGATAAATTGTAGTAAATAACTACAAGTGTGGGCTCACCACACCCACGATGTGCCAACAGCACTCAGTTTTCTCGAATGGTCACCCATCCAAGTGCTAACCGCGCCCAACGCTGCTTAACTTCAGTGATCTGACGAGAACTGGTTTTTTCAGCGTGGTATGGCTGTATGGTATTGGCTGTTGTTGTTGTATGTATTGTTGTTGAATAATTTCTTCAAATTACATAATATAATACACTCAATTTTGAACATTTTGAAGTAGTCCTATTTTCAAAATTTCAGTCTGAAATCATTCAATTTCGAGATTCTTCAATTCAAAATAATATTGATCAATTTTTATTGCTTTGAATTATAAATTGTACAATTTCAACTCTTCTCTAATGAAATTGTCCAATTGACAAAATTTGAAGCCTCAAATTTTTTTATTTTGAGATCTTCTGATTTAAAATTTGTCAATTTCAAATACTTTAAATTTTAAACCATTTTATTAAAAAATTATACAATTTGTCCTTTCTCAAATAATGTACTTTTTTCCAAATTTTACCTTATCTAAAATTGTAAGTTTATTATTATTATAGTTATCATAGTTTTAATTTCAAGCACTTTTAATTCGAAATTATTAACTATTGGTTCAAAAATTTGGATAACTCTTAATATTTAAAAAATGTTTTAATAATGGATTTTTGAATTATTTATATTTTTAATGAGTGGAAATGAAAATGCACTTCCTGCTAGTAATATAATATTTCATATTTAAGATAATAACCTAATCGATTTTTAATCTGTCCTATTCAAATTTCTTTTGAATTCATTTTTATTAGAGTATTTAAAAACTTGGCACAACACTTAAGGTTTCCAAGGCGAGCGAGATTTTTTTTATCCTTGAGATATTCGATCGGTCCCAAATTTTTTTTTTATGAAAGGGCCAGTGTCACCTTTTTAACGAAGCAATTTTTCTTTCGCGAAGCTTTCGCGATTATCTTGTACAATTTCGTGGGTCCCTTTCGTCATGTAGAGTCAGTCACCCGATTACAGGCGAGCTGGTATCAATTTAATCGTTTCTGACAGGTATAGGAAAAAAAAGTGGGACCTTCAGCGTTTAAATAAGTTTGGATCTTTGCTTGTATCATGTCAATCCATATTTTCTCTTGGACGGACAATTTTTCTCTCCAGAACTTCCAAAGTTTGTCAAATTTCTCTGATCATTTTTTTTATTCTGATCTTGCAAAAAAGTTTCGAAATCTACAGTCCTTTAAATCCATACCACATACTGTACAAATATTCTTATTTGTAGGTTGCATCTGGTTCACTCTTTCATTCTTCCTCATTCACTCCTCTAGCCCTCGCCAATTTTTGCATCCACTCCTGACCCAACTCATCCTTCCCTAAAATCTTTACCACATCCTCTTGCCAGCTTCCTTTATCTTCAATTTCTTTCCTACATTCTTCCCATACGTACCATGTTTCCTCTCCCTATTCACAGATTCTTCACTTTCTGTTCTCTTTCTTTTCCCAATTCAACCCTTCTCTCAACTCGTTTCCTAATCTAAATCTTGCTATTCTGGTCCATCTTCTCTCTCCCGACCCCTTTTTTAAATAATTTGGTACTCCTTCCTTTTTATCATCTTATACCATTTATTATATTTTGATTCCTCATTCATCGCCCATCTTTCTATTAATTGTCTTTCCCTGTCTCTCTTATCCAATTCTTCATATACTCCAGTCCTCTCTCCTATATCTCTAGCACTAAAGAACTCCTTTCTTCTTCCCATCTCGTTAATTCTATCACCCTCCCTTTTTCCTCTCTTTTGCCTCCTTCAAACACTTTATCGCTAACTCCCCTCCCATAGCTTCTCATTCCTTTGCGTTTCTTCTCTCACCATATATCCAGGCGTCCTCCAGTCTGCCCCTAGTGTCCACCTTATATACCTTTCTTGTAACGTCTTAATCTCTTCCCTTTTCTTTCATCCCCATATGCTCCATATCCTAATATCGGTCATACCAGTGTATCAAATAATCACATTCTCCCTCTCCAATATTTGTTGAATCTTCTTTTTTGAACCTCCTTTTTCCTATTCCCCATATCTGTTTCATTACTCCTGCCGCTTCTTTTATCCTTTGTTTTATATGAACTCTATGATCTCCATTTTTTTGCAAGGTACATCCCAAATATTTAAACTCCTTTACTTCTTCTAACTTTACTTCCTTCCATCTCCCAGTCCATTATTGTTTGCTTCCCCCTCTTTTTCTCTACCTCATTATCTTGGTATTTTCTACATTTAAATTTAACTATTTCCCATCTAAGTATGTCTCCAATCCTGTTATTAGGCCCGCGCCCTGCCTCCTTCATCCTCTGCCATCAACACTGTATCGTCCGCATATGCCAGTGTATATATCTTTTCTTTTCCCATCCTAACTCCTCCCCATCCTTTCCTCTTTATTTCTTCTTCTAAGTCTAAGATTGATATATTAAATAAAAGTGAGCTCCGAGGACCACCTTGTGCTACTCCTCTCACCAACCAGAAATTATCTCCTACTTGCTCTGCTACATTTACTCTGCTTCTTGTCTCTCTAAAAATTTCCCATACTCTCTTTATTAAACCCCTCACTTATCCCCTTTTTCACCATAACTTTTTCTATCTCGACTCGGTCCACTGAGTCAAACGCTGTCATTAAGTCCACGAACATTGCTATCATTCCCCCTTTTTCCCAAAAAAAGGGAACTAATTACAGCTACAGTTACTTCGTGAAAACAGAGAGTTGTTACATTTCCAGTCACTGATTCAAGTAACTTGGAAGTTGCTGCAAAGGTCTTTTTTATGTACGGAAACATATGTTACGTATGTAGAACATTATAGGAATTTCTAAAAAATAAATTAAGGCTATTTTACTGTTGACAATTGAAGAATTTAAAATGGAATAATTTTAAATTGAAAATCGTTAAAATTGAAGAGTTTTCAATTGTAAATCTTAAAACTTCTGTCATTTTTATGATTTACATTTGACATTTCATCCCTTTGGAAGATTTAAAATTGAAAACTTGACTTTTAATTTACAAAATCATCAAAATGTAAGACTGTTTATTTACACATCATTAAAATTGCAGAATTTCAAATTGCAAATCGATAAAATTGAAGATTTTTTAATTTAAAAAATCGAAAATTAAAAATTATGCAAGTTTTAAGATTTACAATTTAAATTTCTGTAATTTTTATACTTTATATTCAAAATTTCTTCAATTTGAAAAAATCTAGAATTCAAAACTTGACTTTTGATTTCCAAAATCATAATTTAAGAATGTATATTTATAGAGCCTTAAATTTGAAGGGTTTTAAATTTAGAATGTTGACAATTACAAATTATGCAAGTTTTAAGCTTTATAATTTAAATTTCTGTAATTTTCATGCTTTATATTCGAAATTTCTTCAATTTGAAAAAATTAGAATTAAAAATTTGACTTTTGATTTCCAAAATCATCCAAATTCCAAATTTAAGAATTTATAATTATACATCTTCAAAATTGAAGAGTTTTTAATTTTGAAAATTGACAATTAAAAATTATGCAAATCTTAAGCTTTACAATTTTATAATTCTGAAATTCTGATGCTTTATATTCTAATGAATTTAGAATTGGATACTGGACTTTTGATTTCAAAAATCATCAAAATTATGACTTTATATTCATGTATCTGTAAAATTGTTTATCTTTGAATTGTAAATCTCTCAATTTGAAGAGTTTTTAATATAAAAAATGGACAACTATGGAAGTTTTAAGCTTTAAAATTAAAAATTGTGTAATTTCGATGATTTAACGGGTGTCACAAAAGTCTTGAGACACATTCAAAAAGTCGTGGATTGTACAAATAAATAAAAAACTGAATGTTGCTAGGCAAAATCTTTAGTTAATTTTATTGTCTTTCGGAATACATATTTACATAGTTTTCAACGGGCCATTATCTTCGATTTTTCGGAGGGTTTTCTTTTCTCGTCAGCAGTCATTATTCGAAGAAAACATTGCAATGGCTCGCCGAAAAAAGTGCCTTTCGTACCAAAAGATGACAACCCGCCAAATGTGCCACAGGCACATCCGGTTGAAAATTTGTTGGGTGTTCCCACTCGTTTCGTGTACAACAATGGATGGGAAGCAAAAACTGAGCGGAAATTAGTGAATAGAATTACAAGAAAGTTGAAAGAAGTTGACATATGTCATCCAGGCCATGACGGAGGACATCAAGAAAACCCTCCGAAAAATCGAAGCCCGTTGAAAACTATGTAAATATGTTTTCCGGAAGATAATGAAATTAACTAAAGATTTTGCCTAGCAACATTTAGTTTTTTTATTTATTTGTGCAATCCATGGCTCATTGAATGTGTCTCAAGACTTTTGTGACCCCCGTTTATTTGAAATTTTATCAATTTGAAAAATTTAGAATTGAAAACTCTTGACTTTTGATCATCAAATTCGTCATAATTTAAGAATTTTTATTTATACATCTTCAAAATTGCAGGATTTCAAATTGCAAATCGTGAAAATAAAAAGTTTTGAATTTAAAAATCTGCCCGCTACGCGGATAAATTCTCATCGCGGGCTACGCGTGCGGCCCGCAGGTTTTGAGCGCGCCTAGGGCGCGCGTCTGACGGATCTCGCGCTTCGCGCTCGGATATTTATTCTTTGCACTTGGAATGCTTGAATGAAACTTGATCAAAAACATCTCATTTAGATCCCAGTATTTGTATGCATCTTCATAATTTGACTTTTCTACGTAATTAAGTGTGTATATAGTTAAAGATTAAATTGCTCAAAGCTCTGTAGGCTTTAAGTTACACATTCTCATCGTGACACTCGCACTACGCGCTCCATTTCTAATACTTTCTCAATCCTAAATGATGAGAATGTAATAAATTATAACAAATTTGTATCTCTTTTTTGGGTGAACAACTTTTGTCTATCAATTTTTTTTCGTACCTTTGGTCGTTTTTCCACAAATTTTTCATTTTTATTTGTAATGTTACATTTTACGATTAAACCCAATACTACGCATCCTATTCAAAAGCGATTTATAAAAAAATTGTAGGTGTGTTTTAGGTGCACAATTTTTGTTTACTAATTTTTTTCGTAGCTTGTGTCGTTTTTTCAAAAATTAAAATTTTGTTATTTTCAATTATATTTTTCACGATTAAAACAAAAACTATGCGTCGCATCAAAAATTTACTCATATCAAATTTGTATTTTTTTTTGTGTGAACAACTTTTCTTTATTTATTTTTTTCATAGCTTGTGTCGTTTATCCAAAAATCCAATTTTTCATTTTTAATATCGTTTTTCACGAATAAAAGAAAAACAACGCGTCTTATAAAATACTGATTCATAAAAAATTGGTAGATCTTCTTTAGGAGCACAATTTTGGTCGACTTATCTTTTTTCGTATCTTGCATAGTTTGACCACAAAATGGAATTTAATATTTTTAATTATTTTTTGCGCGGTCAAAATTTGAATTTTCGATTTTTCAAGAAAATTCGAAAAGTTGTTTTGATAATCTTGCAGGGCTGTCAAAAAGCAACGTTTTTCTTCTCCTGGCTTTTTTTCATATTGTGCGTCGTTTGGCTTAAAATTTTAATTTTCGATTGATTTCAAAATTTTGCAAATGCTATAACTCTAATAATTTTTTTTATATCAAAAAGTCATTGGGATGAATTGTTCGGCTTTCTGAGTACTACGCATAGTCGTACATAAAAATGTTTAAATTAAAAAAAAAACTGGTCTCAAAAATTTTGAAAATGCTCTAACTTTTTGGATTTTTTATCCAAAATAGCTGGTTAACGAACTCGTCCTTTCTTTTTGGACCTAAAAAAAGTGTGCCAAAGCTCGATTCGATCCGTTCATTTTTTCGAGAGTTATCGTGTTTACGGACGTACGGACTGACGGACGGACGGACAGACAGACAGATTTATATTCGAAATTTCTTCAATTTGAACAATTTACAATTAAAAACTGTTGACTTTTTATCATCATAATCATCATAATTTTAGAAATGTTATTTATATCTCACAGGTTGTGCGAATTAATAAATTTATGTATCGAGACGGGGAAAGTCCCAGACGATTGGAAAAAAGCGATTATCGTACCAATATACAAAAGAAAGGGAGATAAAAACAACTGCAGTAATTACAGAGGTATCAGCCTACTAAGTACCGTAAGTAAAATATACTCAAAAATACTTATTCGTAGGGTAATGGAAATCACAGAAGAAAAAATATGGGAAGTCCAAAGTGGATTTATGCCAGGAAGATCATGTACAGATCAGATATTTAGCCTAAGACAGATCACAGAAAAAAGCTTGAGAGTAGGAAAGAAAGTTTTCTGTGCATTTATTGACCTAGAAAAAGCATTTGACACGGTAAATAGAAGTAAACTTTGGGAAGTTCTTAAAGAATACGGAGTAAATGGAGGGCTCCTGCAAGCAATAAAAACAATATATACAGGTAGTAAAGCGAGCGTAAGGGTAAACGGGAAACTGAGTGACTGGTTCGATATTACGCAAGGCGTGAAGCAAGGATGCGTTATGTCCTCGTGGCTATTTATCATATTCATGGATAAGTGTCTAAGAACTGCACTCTTCGACGAAGAAGGTGTAGATCTCCAAACAGTTAAGGTACGTGGGTTAGCTTTCGCAGATGACAAGATTGTTATGGCAGAATCAGTCGAGGACTTGCAAAGAATGTTGAATAAACTTCATACAAGCATGAAGGACATGGGACTCAAAATTAACGTAAATAAAACAAAAATCATGGTGTTTGAGGGAAAGAGTGAGAAAAAAATGTGCAACATTGTCCTAAATGATGAGAGATTAGAACAAGTTGACAAGTACGTATATCTAGGTAGTCTATTCACTAGCGACGGAAAAATAGATGGGGAGTTAGATAGGCGCATAAATAAGGGTAAGCAGGTTATCGGTAGAGCAGGGTCCATCCTAACAAATAAAAACATATCAAAAAAAGCTAAAATGGCCATACACAATTCTATATTCGTACCGACTGTACTATACGGTAGCGAGACATGGACCTGTCAAGAAAAGGACAGGAGTAAAATTAACGCGATCGGCATGAAACCTCTGCGCATAATATGCGGGAAAACACTAATGGACAAAGTCCGAAACGAGACAATCCTCAAAGAATGTGGTGCAAAAGAGACAATAGTTGACACATGGGAAAGAAATCAGTTAAGATGGTTCGGACATCTTGAAAGAATGAAAGATGAACGACTGACCAAACAAGTGTATAAAGGTAAAGTAAATGGCAGAATGCCCAGAGGAAGACCACCGAAAGAATGGTTAGAATCTGTAAATGAGACATTGATCCGTAGAGACATAAGAAGCCATAGGAACACAAGAGCTTGCATGAAAAAATGCATGGACGTGAAGGAAGCTAGAGTAGTATGCCAGGACAGAAAAGTGTGGCGACAAATAGTTTGTAAACAGAGTGACAGTAGAATGAATGACGCCTGAAACAAAGATCTTGGATACTAATGGGCCCAAGTGGAGAACCATACATAACAATTTTGTGAGGCTCTTCACTTGGGGTGATCGCTAGAGAGATTGATCAGCAACCTGGGTCGGAGCAGTGTTGCGGAGTAAACGTGTCATTTAAATAAATAACACGAGAATTCCAGATCAATCTAAAATATATATACCTAACACTTATATACCTATCCACCTCATACCTATATTCCTACCTACCTTACACCTATATACCCATATGCACACTACTATTCTCCAACCGAGCAAGTCACGCCTACCCCGAAAGGGAAATGGCTTAATGGTATAATAATAATAATAATAATAATAATAATAATAATAAAATAACAGAATTTCAAATGACAAATCGTTAAAATAAAGAACTTTTCATTTAAAAACTTGACAAATGAAAATTATGCAAGTTTTAAGCTCTACAATGAAAAATTATGTAAATTTGATGATTTACATTTGAAATTTCATCAATTTGGAAGATTTAGAAGAGATTTCTAGAAAACTTTGGGAAATAAATTAAATTTCATTGAATTTCGAGGGATTCTTAGCAATTCGACTTATTTCAAGAGATTTTTAGATATTTTAAGAAATTTCACAAGATTTAAAGGATTTTAATAAATCTCCAAGAATTTCAAGGGATTTCAAAGATTTCTAGGGATTTTAACGTTTATTCTAAATAACTTTAATGAATAAGTTTAATTCCAATTATATTCAAGAAATTTAAAGAAATTCTAAAGGATTTTAAGAGATATACAACATTTCAAGGAATTTGAAAGAATTTTGTAGATTGTCCAAAGATTTCAAAGGATTTTTAGAAAACTTTGGAAAATGAATGAAATTTTATTGAATTTCAAGGTATTCTTAAAATTTTCACATATTTCAAGGGATTTCAATGTATTTCAAGGTATCTCACAAGATTTAAGGGTTTTATTGAATCTCTAAGGATTTCAAGGGATTTCAGAGATTTCTAGGGATTTTAACGTTTTTTTCTAGAAAACTTTAATGAATAAGTTTAATTCAAATTATATTCAAGGGATTTTAAGAAATTCTAATGAAATTCAAGAGATATTATGTAGATAAGAATTTCTAGTTTACAAATCACTCACTTTATTTTCAATGGCATGCAACATTAATAGACTGATCGTTAAAAATGCAAGAAAAGTCACTTTCGCAAATTTTTCGTTTTTACATTCTTATCTCTTGAGAAGGTATTGGTTTTACGCGAAAAATGTCTTTCGCGAATTCTGACAAATTTCGACGTTTTGAGACCCCCTGAGTCAGAAAAAATAGTTTTTACGTCGGTGTCTGTCGGTCGTTGTCGTCGTTGTAGCCTGTAAACACGGTAACATTTCAAGGAATTGTCCGATTGGATCGCCCTTCGGCACATTTGATAAGGGTGTAAAAAGAAAGGACTAGTTCGTTAGCCAGTCATTTTGAATGAAAATTCAAAAAGTTAGAGTATTTTCAAAATTTTTGAGACCATTTTTTTCAATATTCAAACATTTTATGTACGGCTGTTCGTGGTACTCAGAAATCCAAACAATTATTTTAATAACTTTCTCTGATAAAAAAAAAAATTATCAGAGTTATAGCATTTACGAAATTTTAAAAATCAATCAGAAAAGAAAATTTTAAGACAAGCAACGCACGATATGAAAAAACTCAAGAGAAGAAAAACGTTGCTTTTTGAAAGCCCTACAAGATAATTATAACAACTTTTTGGATTTTCTTGAAAAATTGAAAATTCAAATTTTGATGGCACAAAAAATCATAAAAAATAAAAAATTTCATTTTTCGGTCAAACTATGCAAGATGCGAAAAGAAATGAATGGACAAAAATTATGCTCCCAAAAAAGATCTACTAATTTGTTATTATTCACTTTTTGATAGTTTGATAGTTTGAACGCGCCTCTGTTGAATCTCGCGCTCGATAACGGTTTACCTCGCGCTTTGCGCTCAAACAAATTTAAACTTCACGCTTCGCGCTTGGATATTTATTCTTTGCACTTGGAATACTTGAATGAAACTTTATCAAAAACATCTCTTTTAGATCCCACTATTTATATGCATCTGCATATTCTGAATTTTCTACGTAATTAAGTATAGTTAAAGATTATGTTGCTCAAAGCTCTATAGGCTTTGAAGTATACATTCTCATCTTGACAGTCGCGCTATACACTCGATTTTCGACAGACATTATACTGTAAATGTATATTTATTTTCTGAATTACCTTACAATAAAAAACTGTCTTTCTTTAGACAGTCTTTCCTATGTCGCGTTGTTATGCTCAAAAATTGGATTTTTGTTTTCATATTACTTTTGATGGATAATACAAAATATCCTACAAGTCTTCTTTTAGATTTTTTACGTATCTCGTGTTTTTTGGCGTAATATTGGAATTTTCCATTTTCTGCAAATTATTTTCGATGAATAAATTAAAAACGAGGAGTTCCGTAAAAAATGGTTCAAAGAAATGTGGTAGGAATTTTCAAATGCTGAAATTCGTCCAAAAACTTTTCCCCATATTTGGCGTCGTTTGGCTCAAAATTTGAATTTTCGATTTTTTTCCACAGTATTTTCGACAAATAAAACCAAAATGACAAGTCCTATCAAAAAATGACTTAAATAAATTTTGTAGTACTTTTTGGAAGCTGCAATTGCTGTTGAAATTTTTTCCTTATCTTATGCCGTTTGGCTCGAAATTTGAATTTTCCGATTTTCTGCATAGTACTTTCGATAAGTAAAACCAAAATGACAAATACTATCGAAAATGGTTAAAAGAACTTTTGTAGGACTTTTTGAAAGCTATAATTGCTCTTTGAAACTTTTTTTCGTTTTTTCCATCGTTTGGTTCAAAATATGAATTTTGAATTTTCCCATAGTATTTTCAATAAATAAAACCAAAATTAAAATTACTATAAAAAAACGGTTGAAAAATTTTGTAGGACTTTTTAAAAGCTGCAATTCATCGTTGAAACTTTTTTCCATATCTCACGTCATTTGGCACAACATTTGAATTTTCTATTCTTTTCATAGTATTTTCGATAAATAAAACCGAAATGACCTATCAAAAAATAGTTTGAAAATTTTTTGTAGGACCTTCCAATAGCTATAATTACTTCCTGAGACTTTTTTTTATATTTTACATCGTTTGGCACAAAATTGGAATTTTCGACTTATTCATTTTCGATTCATAAAACCAAAAAAAACGAGTCCTACCGAAAAATGGTCAGCACAAAAATTGTACATATTTTGAAGACCTTCAATTCTTCTCTCCAACTTTTTTCACGTATCTGTCGTCGTTTGGCGTAAAAACGGAACATTCGATTTTTGGATAGCATTTTCGATGGATAAAACCATAACCGTTGGTCAAGGAATGCTGGTTAAAGAACTCGCTCTTTCTTTTAGAATAAAAAAGTGTGCCAAAGCTAAATTTGATCCGTTCATTTTATACAGAGTTATCGTGTTTACGAACGGACGGACAGACAGACGCCATCGCCAAAACTTGATTTTCGTCTTCCCGGGGTCTCAAAACGTGGAGATCCGTTAAAAACTGTGGTATCAAATTTCGGACAACTCCAATACTTTCTCAATCATAAATGATGAGAATGTAATAATTAATAATAAATTTGTAGTTCTTTTTTGGATGAACAACTTTTGACCCTAAATTTTTTTTCGTAGCTTGTGTCGTTTATACAAACATTAAATTTTTTATTAATAATGTTATTTCATACGATTTAAAAAAAACTACGCGTCCTATCAAAATATAAGTTATAACAAATTAGTATCTCTTTTTTGGATGAACAACTTTTGTCTATCCATTTTTTTTTTTTTTTCGTACCTTTGGTCGTTTTTCCACAAATTTTTCATTTTTAATTTTATTTTTTACGATTAAGGCCAGAACGGCCCGTCCTATCAAAAATGATTGATAACAAATTTGTAGCTCTTTTTTGGGTCAACAACTTTTGTATATTTATTTTTTTGTAGCTTGTGTCGTTTGCAAAAATTTAATTATTTTATTTTTATTATTGTTTTTTACGAATAGAAAAAAACTACGCATCCTATCAAGAAGCAATTTGTTGATAAATTTGTAGATCTTTTTGGTAAGCACAATTTTAGTCTGTTCATCTTTTTTCGTATCTTGAATAGTTTGACCACAAAAGGGAATTTTCGATTTTTCATTATTTTTTGTGAGATCAAAATTTGAATTTTCGATTTTTCAAAAAAATGCAAAAAGTTGTTATGATAATCTTGTAGAGTTTTCAAAATGTAACGTTTTTTTTGTTCTAACTTTTTTTCATATCGTGGCGTTGTTTGGCTCAAAATTTTCATTTTCGATTGATTTTTAAAATTTTGTAAATGCTATAACCATGATAATTTTCTTTTTATCGAACAAAAAATCATGAGGATAAATTGTTCGGCTTTCTGAGTACTACGGGAAACCGTACATAACATTTATAAATCTTGAAAAAAATGGTCTCAAAAAGTTTGAAATTGCTCTAACTTTTTGAATTTCAATCCAAAATGGCTTTTTTAACTAACTTGTTCTTTCTTTCAGGACCAAAAAAAGTGTAAAAGTGTTTCAATCGTAATAAAATAACATTAGGAATAAAAATTTGAATTTTTGGCCAAACGAGACAAGCACATTTCAAAGAAATATTTCGAGTCTGATTTTTTATTTAATTTTTTAGGTTTTTTATAAGTAAACAAATATGTCGAAAAAAATGGCTATTTTTTATATTTGACGTTCGCGGCTCATAAATAATAGGAAAATTGTTGTACTCGACCACGTTTTATAGATTTTCATTAGATAAAGATATTTCACCATGATACAATAAACAAAAAAAATTGTATAAACAAATTATTTGTTGAAAATGTATTTTCTATCATTTTCGATAATTTTACGTTTTTGAGTTACATTGCATGAAATTTAGATGGAAACAATATAATAATGAAGAAAATTTGTCTTGAGATTATTCTTGTTAATATTATAAACAAATTAATTAGACAAATTCATTATTCAGGCATTTGTCGACAGAAAAATTAATTTTCTTCTATATCAGTTTTCTAAATTAGAAACCTCATGATAATTTCAGCGAAGTTCATAATTTTTTGAAAATTTTTTTGATTTTTCAAAACAAATTAATTAAACAAAATGCTTGATTCGGGCATTTGTCGACGGAAATATTAATTTTTTTCGATGTCAGTCCTTTCAATCGGGAACTTCAAGGTAATTTCAATAACATTCATAATTTGTTGACAAATTTTATAATGTTTTCAAACAAATTTAATAAACAAATGGATTATGCGGGCATCGGTCGACGGAAAAATTCGTTTTTTGTATGTCGGTCCTTTTTATTGGAAACTTCATGATAATTTCAACAACATTCATAATTTTTTGATTAATTTCATGCTTGTTTAAAACAATTTTAGTTGAAATATGTACTATTCGGGCATTTGTCGACAGAAAAATGAGTTTTTTCAATATCAGTCCTTTTAATTGGGAAGTCCATGATAATGATGATTTTTAAAACAAATTTAATGAACAAACGAATTAATAGAGTCAATAGATGACCGATTAATGCGTTTTTTATTACATTTGTTTAAAAAACATCATAAAATTTATGTTCTAATTATTAATGTTGCTGAAATTATCATGAAGTTCCCAATTAAAAGGACTGAAATAAAAAAAAAACTAATTTTTCTTTCGACAAATACCCGAATAATGCATTTATTTATGAAAAAGGTTTGAAAAAAATAAAATTTATCCACTCATTATGAATGTTGCTAAGATTATCATGATATTCCCAATTAAAAGGACTGGCATAAAAAAAAACTAATGTTTCCGTCGACAAATGTCCGAATAATGCATTTGTTTAATTAACAGGTTTGAAGAAATCATAAAAGGACCCCGCACCAAATGTACAGAAAAAAGCCTTATGATAAAAAATTCTAAAAAAAATTTTTTCTTGTATTTTCGAACCTGCAAACTAAAAATTCGAAAGAAAAATGTCAGAAAGATGGACAGTTTTTAGACAAACACTTGTCAAAAGTTTCGATTTTTACATGTATTTTAATGGAAAAATGCTTATTTTAGCCAAATATTTTTTTCCCTCAAAAACGCTATGATAGATTTGACTAAAACTTTTATATTTTGACGATGAGGCGTACCGAATCAAAAGATTCATACCCACGAACTAAAAAGATCAATGATTCTTTGGGTATACAGCATGTTTTGGGGGTGTTTTTGTACCCTAAACATCCAAGTAACATATGTAAATCATCATTTCTTAGTAACTAAAATCAATAGAGATTTTTATTCAACTGCTACGGTATGAAACGACTTTCCAATAAGTGGAGTAAGCGTACATAGCAAGAATATGTTTTGACCTAATTTTAGGGGATGTTTTACCATCCCTTAAACAATAAGTCTGAAGTTCCTAACGCATTAATCAATAACGAATAATAATTTTATTTTTAAATGCATGAAAGCTGCTATTTTATGACAGAA
>CAKNYM010052241.1:446773-470215 GCA_932195095.1 Andricus curvator
GGGTTTCTCGAGGATACGAGTTCTAGCCAATGCTCCAGGTGTAAAAACGCATCTTCGGGGAAGTCTGGTTTTTACAATACTTTAGGGTCCCTGGAGTATGTTCCTCGAAGACACGAGATTGAAACAATGCCCTAGGTTTAAAAAAAACATCTTCTCCGGGGAAGTTTGGCTTTTACAGTACTTTAGGGTCCCTGGAGGAAGTTCCTCGAATTCACGAGGTCCAGCTAGTGCTCCAGGTGTAAAAAACACATTTTCTCCTGGAAAGTCTAGTTTTTACAGTACTTTAGGGTGCTTAGAGTGGGTTCCTCGAGGACAGGAGATCCAGCCAATGCTCCAGGTGTAAAAAACACATCTTCTTCGGGGAACTCTGGTTTTTACAGTATTTTGGGCTTCCTGGAGTGCGTTCCTCGAGGACACGAGATTGAACCAATGTCTCAGGTGTAAAAAACACATCCTCTTCAGGGAAGTCTGGCTTCACAGTGCTTCAGGGTGCCTGGAGTGGGTTCCTTGAGGACATGAGATTGAACGAATGCCCCAGGTGTGAAAAGCGCATCTTTTTCGGAGAAGTCTGGTTCAATCTGGTGCCCTCGAGGAACCACTCCAGGCACCCTGAAGTACTGCAAAAATCAGACTCCCCCGAAGAAGATTTGTTTTTTGCACCTGGGTCATTGATTCAATCTCGTGTCTTCGAAAACTTACTCCAAGCGCCCTAAAGTACTGTTAAAACCAGACTTCCCCGGAGAAGATGTGTTTTTACACCTGGGGCATTGGTGCAGTCTCGTGTCCTCGAGGAACCCGCAGTTGGTGCAAGGTTTTGACGTGGGTAGCATAATTTTCTCGAAGAAGATATTGTTCGCATACCTGGTGCAAGGGTGTGATGTCCGGAGTGTGATTTCCGTGAGCGCAGTTCATCACATCAGTTTGTAGAATTTCCGTATGGAATTTCCACATGGAATTTCCGTAGAACGCTTTCCGTAGAATTTTTTCACGTGTGTTGTGCAATTTTGTTGTGCAATTTGGGTTTTTAAGTTTATGTTGGTTTAAAAAATGTACTTTTAAGTAATATTTCAACAGGAAAATGTATCAGAAACTTTAAATTGTGTTTTTTAACAAGAAATATCTTATGAACAAATTAAAAAATTGGACAATCTCCCTTTAAACAAATTTATTTGTTCTAAATCATGTAGAAAACAACTGAATAGTAATATTATATCCAAGGAATGTTCAACCAACTCAAGATTGTTCCTATTAACAACAAATATTATAAATTAAATTGAAAATAAGACAGTGTTCCTCTAAAAAAAATTATTTTCTATTTGTTGAAGACCCTCTCCCATAAGATTCTTTAGGATAATGATTATAGCAGTATAGCAGAGAAAACTATTATTTAAAAGTTGAACTATGATAGCTAATTATTTAAATATTTAATAATTACAGTTATAATTAAGAGTTGCTGATACATTTTCTTCAAGGAATACAAGGAATATTCATTTGCCTAATACATAATTTAGCGGAAGCATTTTTTTAGGACAGTGTCCGATTGTTGACTTTTATGATAATATTTGTTGTTAACAAAAAATATTTTGTATTTCTTAAACATTTTTTGATAGAATATTACTAGTTTGTTGTTTGCCACATGACTTAACTTAACAAAATTTTTTGCAGAGTGCTAGTGGCTAATTTTGGAGATTTTTAATAATGTGTATTGCAAACAATAACAATTTTAAGTTACTGATACATTTTCCTCTTGAAATATGACTCAGACTTCCACCATACGATTTAACAGAAAAATAATGTTTTTTACATTCTCATCCTAATGAGAAGGTATTAGTTTTATGTAAAATTTGACTTAGTCGGTTTGCATCAAATCTCCACGTTTTGAGACCCCCTGAGCTAGAAGAAAAGAGTTTTACCAAGGTGTCTGTCTGTAGTTATTTAGTCTGTCTGTAGTCTGTAGTCTGTCTATAGGCACGATAACTTTCGAAAAAATCATCAGATTGGATTGAGCTTAGGCATATTTTTTTAAGCCTTAAAAGAAAAGGACAAGTTCGTTAGCCAGCTATTTTTCATAAAAATTCAAAAAGTTAAAGCATTTTCAAAATTTTTGAAATCATTTTTAAAAAACTTCAAAATTCGATGTACGGCAATTCGTAGTACTCAAAACCTGAACAATTTATTCTTACGACTTTTTTTGATAAAAAGAAAACTATCAGAGTTATAGCATTTTCAAAAAAAAAAAAAAAAACGGGAATAAACATTTTAGGCCAAACAACGCACGATATGAAAAAAAAGTCAGAAAAAGAAAAACGTTAGTTTTTGCAAGCCCTACAAGATTATCATAACAACTTTTTGAATTTTTTTGAAAAATAAAAAGTTCAAATTTTGACCCCATGAAACATATAAAAAATAAAATAAAAAATTCCATTTTGCTTTCAGCCTATGCAAGATACGAAAAAAGATGATTCGACAAAAATGATCCATTCGAGAAAGATCTACAAACTTTTTGTTAATTGTTTTTTTTTAAGGGCGTAGTTTTTGTTTTAATCGTAAAAAATGACATTACAAAATAAACAAAAAATCAAATTTTTACATTCTCATCCTAATGAGAAGGTATTGGTTTCATGAAAAAAATATTTAATATATTTTTCTATGAATAAAACAAACACTGTTTGAACAAAAATGGAATTTCCGATTTTTTGGCAGCATTTTCAGTAAGTTAAACCAAAACTGTTTCTTAAGCAATTAAGCGTTTTTCTTTGGACTTCGAAAAATGCTATGGGTATTGTAATGAGAATGTGTTCCTTAAGGCCGATAGAGCCTTGAGTAAATAAACTTCCTTTTCAATCTAAAATAAAAACAAATTTAACAATCACTTAAAACGTAGAGGCTTTGCCTATTTTATAATATTTGCAAGTAAATTTCGTCTTTTTATCTAAGCCGAGCACGATGTGCGAAAACCGAAAAAAAACCGAGCGCGAAGCGCGATGTAAATATATTATCTCGAGCGCGAAGATGAGAATGTGCCCGCGAAACGGGTATATTTTTACATTCTCATTCTAATGAGAAGGTATTGGTTTTATGTAAAATTTGACATAGTCGGTTTTCATCAAATCTCCACGTTTTGAGACCCCCTGAGCTAGAAAAAACGATTTTTACCAAGGTGTCTGTCTGTCTGTAGTCTGTAGTCTGTCTGTCTGTCTGTCAGTCTGTCTATCTGTCTGTCTGTCTGTCTGTCTGTGGGTGACGGACAACTTTGCACGTAGCAACTTTGCACGTGCCCAACTGTGCACGTCGATGGTCGGACGGACAACTGTGCACGTCCATCTGTGCACGTCCAAGACCACAAGAGCCCATCTGTGCACGTCGAAATTTAGACGTGCACAGTTGTCCAAGTACCATCTGTGCACGTGCACAGTTGTCCAAGTGACAACTCTGCACGTCGAAATTTAGACGTGCACAGATAGGCTCCTGTGGTCTTGGACGTGCACAGATGTCACTTTCCTAACTGTGCACGTGCACAGATGTCACTTGCCCAACTGTGCACGTTTATGTCCTTACGTAAGGGTTTATAGGAGGGTGATCCTTTATATCTACGCATAATAAATTTTTAATAATTAAAATTATTCAATCCCGGTGGAATGGAGCGTACTAACTTTTCTAAAGTTTGTTTCAAAATATTTTAAAGGCTATTTTTAAGAAAACATTCCTTCAAAATTATTATAAATATAAGAAAATCTTCCTTTAAATTTATTTTGCTTCCTCATAGAGAAAGCTTTGTAATAGTTACATTTTCGAAAAAACTTTAATTCATTTAATTTAACTTTCGTCAGTTGATAAATGTCTGATACAATGTTCTGAAACATGTTAATTGCATTTCTTAGCACGTTTTTACTACTTGAAAAATTGTTTTTTATAGTTCAAACTTTTTCTCATTATCATAATTCACAGTTAATGCATGCAAACAGAATATTCCTTGACTCGAAAATTTTCCATTGTTCTATAATATTAATATATTTGATTGAGGATTAAGAAAATTTTAACCAGTTATAATATTGGAAAAATTGAGATTTACAATTTTATTAAAATAATCAATCCTTCTTCTTTAATGAAGTAAATTATCTATTCGACGAGGAAGCAGAGTGCTCATGATATGAGCCCCGTACATCATCACATAAACAACAGTAAAACTTTGATAAAAGTTATTGAAAATCTTTTTCAACTTCACTTTTTGTTACATCATAAGAAAATACATCAAATGAATAAACGATTTTGTGAAATCAAAGACAGATAAGTAACTTGAAAAAAATAAAGACCTACCGAGTAGGCACGGTAGTTAGTAGTTAGACCCACTGGGAGACTCAAAGAAGCTTAATAAGATAAAAGTATTAGATAGTACATTTCGTGACTAATGCGGACTGACAGCCTTTTTGAAACGAGCGCAATGTTTTTGTAACGAGTCGTAGGTGAGGGCGTATAATTATACGTAGATATAAAAGACCACCCTCGTATCAACCCTCATGTACGAACATAAACGTGCACAGTTGGGCAAGTGACATCTGTGCACGTGCACAGATAGGCAAGTTCCATCTGTGCACGTGCACAGTTGGGCAAGTGACAACTGTGCACGTGTACAGTTGGACAAGTGACATCTGTGCACGTGCACAGTTAGGAAAGTGACATCTGTGCACGTCCAAGCCCACAGGAGCCCATCTGTGCACGTCGAAATTTCAACGTGCACATTTGTCCAAGTACCATCTGTGCACGTGCACAGTTGTCACGTGCACAGTTGTCCATCTGAGCAACGACGTGCACAGTTGTCCGTCTGGCCATCGACGTGCACAGTTGGGCACGTGCAAAGTTGCTACGTGCAAAGTTGACTCCATCCCTCTGTCTGTCTGTCTGTCTGTCTGTAGCCACGATAACTTTCGAAAAAATGATCAGATTTGATTGAGCTTTGGCACACTTTTTTATGGCCGAAAAATAGAGAACGAGTTCGTTAACCAGCTATTTTGGATGAAAATCCAAAAAGTGAGCACATTTTGAAAATTTTTGAGACCACTTTTTTGGAAGATTTAAAAATTCTATGTATGGTTATTAGTAGTACGTAAAATGACGAACAAAATATTCTAATGACTTTTCGTGATAAAAAAAAAATTACTGGAGTTATAGCATTTTCAAAATCCAAAAAAACAAACGAAGATGTACATTTTAAGCCGAAAAACGCACGATATGAAAAAAGTCAAGAGGAGAAAAACGTTGCTTTTTGAACACCCTATAATATTTTCATAACAACTTTTTGAATTTTTTGAAAAATAAAAAATTCAAATTTTGATCGCACAAAAAATTAATGAAAAATCAAAAAAGCCATTTTTCTGTAAAACTATGCAAGATACCAGAAAAGGTCATCTCACCAAAATTGTGCACCTAAAAAAGATCTACAAATTTCTTATCATTGACTTTTTGATATGACGCGTAGTTTTTGTTTTATTCGTAAAAAACAGCATTGAAAATAGAAAAATCAAATTTTCAGACGAATATTACCAGCTACGAAAAAATGACCGAAACAAAATTTGTTCATCCAAGGAAGAGGTACAAATTTATTGTGACTCATGTTTCGATAGGATGCGTGGTTTTTGTTTTATTCGTGAAAATAACATTGACAGTAAAAAAAATCAAATTTTTGAAAAAACAATGCGAGGTACGAAAACATATAAATGAACAAAAATTGTGCATTCAAAAAAGACTTACACACCCGTAATCAATTTTTGTGGTAAGAATATATTCAAAATGAAAAAATTAACTTTTTTGATAAACGGCACAAGCTAAAATAAAATGTTAACTAATAAAATTTGTCGCCTGAATTATATCATTACTTTTCATTTGAAATCAAATACAAATTTAGTAATTTGTATATGAAGAACATATAACACGAAACATAAAGTGCGCAATCAGTGTATTTACCAAATCGCACGCCGTAAGTGCGCTCAAACTTTTTTGTTTCTATCATACGGTTCAAATGATTTTCAAATCAAATATCGAGCGCGAAGCGCGAGTGTCTGGATGAGAATGTGTTCCTTAAGGTCGATAGAACCTTGAGTAAATAAAGTTCCTTTTCAGTTTAAAATAAAAACAAATTTAACAATCACTTAATATGTAGAGGTTTTGATAATTTTATAATATTTGCAAACAAACTTTTTCTTTTCATCGAAGTCGAACACGAAGTTCAAAAATCTAGAGGAGCCGAGCGTAAAGCGCGATGCAAATACGCCCGAGCGCGTAGCGCGAGGTGAATACATAATCGAGCGCGAAGCGCGAGATAAATATATGATCGAGCGCGAAGCGCGAGATCCAACAGTCGCGCGCCCTAGGCGCGCTCAAACTTGCGAGCGAAGCGAGCCGCGCGCGAAGCGCGCCATGAGAATGTGCCCGCGAAGCGGGCAGATTTTTTCGAATGTAAATGTCTGATTTTTGAATTTTTTCAATTATATTTTTTATAAGCAGTAAAAATTGCTTTATACGGTTATAATTTTTTTATTTGAAATAATTATGTTCCATGACTGTATTTGCATTCATTATGCTGCCTAACGAGTTTATTTGAGTCTTTTCTTCAGTGATAAAAAATAAGATTGTTGAAATAGCAATTTCATTTTTTCCATTGTATATACTTCGAGTATGTATAGTATTGTTCATACACAATCGTTATTGATCTAACAGTAAAAAATTAGAATATCAATTAAAAAAGTATTAATCTTCACTAATTGAAACTCAAAAGCCTCCAGGAAGTATTGAAAAATTAATAAACTGTTTCCCGAGCAATTCATTGCTACTCATCGAATTAGTAATAAGTTAGTACTACTAATCAGATTAGTAGAATGCGCTTACTATATGAAGCGCTCTAAATTCTAAAGATTTCATGTCAAAATATGTTGGATTTTCAATGCAATAATTGAATTTTTAAACAAATATAATGATAATAATCATAATTAATCATTGCCATTAGCAACAAAATGATTGGAAAAAAGTAAACAATGAAAGATAACGCAAAAGAACAGGAGACATTTTTCATAGAACTTTTTTAGACCTGTTAACTTTTATTTCAACATTTTTTCATATCTGTCATTGTTTTCCAGAAAAAGTAGAAAATTCGATTGTGAGAAAAAAAATTCTCCTGGCCACAAACGTTATTTATTCAGCATCAAACTTACAAGATATCTTCCTTTTCAAAGTAAAAATTCTAACAAACAAACATTGACAAAAAATTTAAGGGTGGGTTTTTTGAGAAAAACGACTTTTATTTTTTCAGAAAAACCACCCCCATTTTGTTAATATTGAACCTGTTTTAAATTTTCCAGCGCGTGAAATTTTTCAGATTCGATTAGCTAAAAGTGAGCCTCTAAATATAAGGAGAAAAGTACTAATTCGACGAGTCTAGATATTTTCTAATTTAATTATAAAACCTAACTACTCGGTAAAAAGAAAATTATGTGGAACTGTATATAATCATTTTAAAACAGTTATAAACATGGAAAACATGAAAAATTGAAAAGTTTAATAAAACGACGAGATGGTGTTACATTCTTAACTCTATTGAAATAATAAGAAGGTCATATTGTGAAATTATAAACGTGACGAAGCCTGCCTCATTTTAAAAACATTGTCTTCTAATTGTTTGAGCAAAGTTAAGAAAACTGAGAATTCTTTAGACTCTTCAAATACCCCTGGATCAATGTGCTCGAAATTAATTATACATAGTCAGGGTCTTCATGTGCTACTTTTCAACCGAGCTTTTTTCAATTTTCAAAATTTTTTTCGATTCAATATTTTCCTCCTTTTCCATTGAAAATTGCAATTGTATAGCAAATTTTCTAAACATTATTTGCCTTGAATATGCATCAGCTTGAATACGTATGATATATGGAGAGCCTAAAGGAGGTTATTTTAATTGTATAGATTTTTCCTTATGCAAAAGATACTTTCAGGTCTACCTAGACTGAAATTGGTAAAATTTAACTAATTATTAGTGACATTTTTCAGAATCTATTAGCGAAAAGTGTGCCACCAAAGATTAGAAAGAAAATTAATCATTCGAGTAGTTTAGATATGTATTTTCTAATTCAATAGTGGAAAACGAATTGCTTGGTAAAAAGAAAATTATTTAGAACTGTATATCATTATTTTAAAACAGTTATACTCATGAAAAACGTGAAAAATAGAAAAGTTTAATAAAACGACAAGATGGTCTAACATTTTTAACTATATTGAAACAATAAGTAGGTCATATTGTGGAATTGTAAGCGTGCCGTAGCCTGACTCCAATTTAGAAAAAACATTTTCAACAAAATACATGAATTTTCTACCAAATAGATGAATTTTCAACTCAAAAAGGGTAAATTTTCAACGAAAAAATGGAATAGATCATTTTTCAAATAAAAAATTAATTTTTAACAAAAAAAAAAACGAATTTTCAATAAAATAGTTAAATTCTTAACTAAAGAGGTGAATCTTACAAACGAAATTAATTTTTAACAAAGTAGTTCTACTTTCAACCAAGTAGTTTGATTTTTTACAAAAAAAAAGAGACATTTTTAATTGAATAGTTAATTTTTTGAACAAAAAGATGAATTTTATACCAAATAGAATAATTTTATACCGAAAAAGTCGAATTTTCCACAAAATAGATCAATTTTCTGATAAATCATTGAATTTTCAACCCGAAAAGAGGAATTTTCTACAAAACAGTTTAAACTTGTACCATAAAATTTGAATTTTTAACCAAAATGTTAACTTACAACCAAACAGTTAATTTTTTAACTTTAATCAATAGTAATTTAATCGTAATTTAATAAATTTAATCGTGGGTGTGGTGAGCCCACACTTGTAGTTATTTATAACTACAAGAAAAACCTAGAAATACTACCCGAATCGGGTAGTGTCACGCCTACCCTGAAAGGGAAATGGTTTAATGGTATATATAATTATGAATCTTTAATCAGAAAAAATTAATTTTTCACAAAGTAGTTTAAGTTTCAACCAAGTAGTTGAATTTTATTCAACCAAAAAGGATCTATTCTCAACGAAAAATTTAATAGTTAATATTTCAACTATGAATGATTTTAACTTAATTTACTTCATTTAATTTCAACTTAATTATAGGAATTACAATAGTTTAAATAGACTTTAAAAAACAAAACAAAAAAGAATTTTCAACAACGTATTAAAATTTGCAAACAAGGAAATGAATTTTGATTAAATCGATGAATCTTGAGCAAAAAATGGATTGTTAATAAGGTAGTTCAACTTTCAATGAAGTAGTTGAATTTTCAACCAAAAAAGATTGATTTTTAATCAAGAAGATTAATTTTCTACCAAAAAAGAAGTTTCAAGAAAATACGTTAATTTTTAATCAAAGATATGAATTTTTAACTAAAATGACGAATCTTCAATAAGAAAAAATGAATTTTTAACAAAAGAGTTCAACATTCAAACAAGTAGTTGAATTTTCAACCAAAAATATGAATTTTTAACCATGAAGATTAGTTTTCTACCAGAAAACACAAATTTTCAAAAAAATACATGAGTTTTCAACCGAATAGTTGTATTTCCAACTAAAAAAGACAAATTTTCAACCAAATAATTAAATTTTCAATCAAATGTAAGAATTTGAACCAAACGAGATGAATTTCGTACCAAAAAAATATCATAGACTTTTCAATGAAATACAATGAACTTTCAACCAAAAATAAAAAAGAAAAAGGAGAATGGGGGAATAGGGAAAATATTGTGAAGTCTCAAATTTGAAAGGGGTTTTTAAACTTATTAAGTTATTTTTGAAGTGCACCGTTGCAGGGCCATCTTTTGCAAAATTCGCAAACTTTGTTAAAATTTATTATCAGGAAACGTGCTCAATGTTATCCAAGTTCGTAAGGTTACTTCGGGTCCATATCATCTCACATGCGGCAAGTCTATCTGCGGCATCTCTCACCAGTGGAAAGGGGACTAATATTATTTCTGTGGCTAGTCACAGGGGTGCCTTCCCGCCCCCACGAGACGTTGGAAAAGGGGTAGGGGTTTGACCAACATTATTTCTTTGGCCAGTCACAGGGGTGCGGTGAGAGATGCCGCAAAAATGTCAATTTTACTGTGAAAAATGCCACCCGGGAGAGAAGCCGCTAGATAGAGATGCCGCAGTTGTGACATGCCGCGCCGCAGAGAGACTTGCCGCATGTGAGATGATATGTCCCCGGTTACTTCCACTGACCACCCCTCCCCCGGCCCCTCCTTATTACTAACCGTAATTTTTGGCGCGACCCCCTCCCCCTCAAATTTTATTTGTAACGTAGTTGATGGACTGCAATTCAAAACAACAGTTAATAAAATACAATTGGAAGCAATTCAACGGGAACACTGTAAATCATTAGCTTTTATCAAGGTGTCGCATTCAAAGTATAGACGATCCGAATTGCATTCAATCGATTTCAATGGAATTGTTTTTTACAGGGAATCAATACTTGATGATTTTTCTTTCAAAATATGATCCATTTCTATTGAGGAAACCTAAGCATAACCTGAAATTCAGAGAACTTTTTAGTTTTCCTCCATTTTTTTTACGATAAAAAATTACGAACGAAAACTCACACATAACATTAAATTCTTAAAAATTGTACAGTTGTACGCTTTCCTCAATACGTCATGATTTTTCTTTTGAAATATGCAATTATATGGAAACCTGCAAACATATAACCCTAAATTCCAAAAACTTTATTAGCTTTCCTCAATACTTGATGCATTCTTTTTAAAATAACCAATTCCGTGGATTAACACATACAGAACCTTAAATTCTGAAAAATTGTAAGCCTGCCTCCCCTGTGTGAAAAATTGTTAGCTATGGAAATCAATTGATTTTAATCGAAAATTTTGGAATGTGAATTATTAGCTTTTTAAAATATGATCCATCTACACATATGTTTAAAAAAGCCTGAGCATTAACTTAAATTCTTAAAACTTGTGACATTTCTATGAAGAAAACGAATGCATAATATGTATGACGACTTCTGATGTTTCTACAATCTAATTGAAGGGTGATAGTACAAACCTATAGATAACCGACGCTTTTTCGAAAATCTGTTAATTGAATAATTGAATAAAAAATCCTTAAAAAACCAAATACGGTATGTGATAAAAAAGTTTGTTCGATTTCTCATTTCTTAATACAGAAATAAAAAAAAATCAATTTTCATTTTAGTTAAAATTTTAGCATAGTATTTTAGCAAAGTAATCAATATTTTCTTCCACTTTGCATCTTGGACGATTTACTCGTAAATGGCTAACTGTATTAGATAAAAGCTTTTTTGCTCTACATTCAGAAACTTAATATCTCATGAGAAAGTTTTCATTTTGTATTTAAAGTGAAGATTACATTTTTCATCGCAATCTGTAGTCCAGCCTGTTCCAATTTGAGGTCAGGGTCACTTTAAGATTGTCAAATGACACATCTGTTTTTATATTTTCATAGTTTATATTAGACTTTTTGATTTTAGAGCGGTAATTTATATTTTGCAGAATGTTTTCTCACTTTTCTGACAAATTTCGATTTTGTTGGTTATTTAGTTCTATACTGCCCTCCTTCATTTATAACCTATTGTTATTATAACCCATTATTATTATAACCAAATTATGTAGTATTTAATAAAAAATATTACTATGATCAGTCATATACTTTTGTTATTTGAATCTGAAAAAAATCTTGAATCTCCTATGTTTCCACTAGCTTTCGAGTGTTTTTGTCTTATCTCGCGACTTTTAGTGTCAGTGTGACAGTTTATGAGTATGAGTACTTAGATTTTTTAAACCCAGTATTGTAAGGACAACATTATTATCAAATATCTCGTTTTTGTTAACAATTATAGCTCTTAAAGCCTTCAAATCTAAAACTGTTTCATTCTTCAGGATTTAATTTGGAAATTTTCATCCTCAAGTCTTTCAGTTTTACTTCGTATACATTTCCGAATGAAAAAATAATATTTTTAATGCTTAGAAAATTTCAAATTGATAGCGTTTAAGATTGAACAATTTTTACATCGTAATTGGACAATTTAAAAATTCTACGTTTAAAAATCAGTAATTTATAATTTATTAACTGTAAATGTAAGTTCTTCAAAACAATAAAAAAATGTATTGATGGTGTTCGAAATATAATTATTATTTCAAATTTAACAATATTTTACTTCGGAAGAATGAAAAAATTAACAATTCTGTTTTTATTATGTAGGTTTTAAAATAATGGTTTGCTGAAAATATTGGTTTACTAGATATGAGTTTTTGATTGAAAAATTGTAAATCTTTCAATTTTTAGTTTTAGATAATACGAAATTAGAAATATTCTCCGTCAGGTATGCTGTTGTTTTTTGTCGAATGACATGGTATTTCTGTGTGTGTACAGTAGGGTGGTCCAAAAATGCATTGGAATGGTTCGAATCCACCCAAAAATAAATCCATTTTTTTTTGTTTTGAAAAAAAATTATATTTAGGGATGACTCAAGCCCCATGAAGTTTAACATGTATTTCCCATAAGAAAAAAAGACGTTTTTGTAAATCTTATACAGAATCCTCAATATTATCTCAATCGAGTTGAAACTCAACATTTCTCTTCACAATTAGCCATAGAATACGAATAATATATCACTTTACAAATATCACCCCCATAAGTCTGTTTTATAGGGTCCCAAAGAAACCCCATAAGTGAAAAAATGGGTTTTGCGAGTTTTTGGCGCTAATTATGATTTTTTTCCGGTTTTTTTAATGCGAATTGTTTCTAATACATCAAATATGACTTTATACTGAAAATTAGATATTTTAATGAATTGTTTAAACAATTTATTATTGTTTTTAGTAATTTTCTCATAGAATGTAGTTAGAAAGACGCGGTTTTTTCACAAATTTTCCATTTGTTGTCCAATTTTCAATTAGAGGGAAGTGATAGTTCATCAATGTTAACAATAGTGATTGTTTAAACAATTTATTATAATTATTAATAATATTATATTTGAATAATGCTAGAAAGATGAGTTTTTTTTTTAAATTTCTGTCTTTTTGTTTAATTTTCATTTGGAGTGAAGTAATAATGAATTCAAGTTAACAAAATAATTGGTTAAACAATTTATTATCATTGTTGATAATATTCACTTTGCTTAATCGGTAGAATGTTGCGGTTTTTTCTGAAATTTTCAACTGTTTGTTCATTTTTTATGAGGCGTAACTTGATAATTAATTAGATTTAGCAAAAATAATTGTTTAAACAAATTATTATTGTTTATGACTATCTTCATCTATATCGATTGCGCCTGATAGTTGCGGTTTTTGGCAATTTTTACCTTTCTGTCCTTTTTTCACTTAGTGAGGTAATAATTATTTAAAGTTGACAGAAAAGTTGTTTAACCAATTTAATATTGTTTATAACTATCTTTTCTCAGATAAGTGCTAGAAAGTGGCCGTTTTTTCTAAAATCTTTAACTTTGCATCGCCTTTTTATTTATGAACAAATCATAAGTCAACCACAAAAAAAATGATTTTTCGAATGGTATTGTTGTTCTAACTGAATTATTTTTGCTCTTTTCCCAATGCTTGGAAAAAATTAATTTAAAGAAAAAAAGCTATTTTATACAAGTGGCAAAAAGTGATATAATGAATAATAATGATAATAATGAATTCAAGTTAAAAAAATAATTGTTTAAACAATTTATCATACATATTAATAATATTGTAATTGAATAATGCTAGAAAGATGCGGTTTTTTTTAAATTTCTGGCTTTTTGTTTAATTTTCATTTGGAGTGAAGTAATAATGAATTCAAGTTAAAAAAACAATTGTTTAAACAATTTATTATCATTATTGATAATATTCTCTTTGCTTAATCGGTAGAATGTTGCGGTTTTTTCTGAAATTTCCAACTGTTTGTTTATTTTTTATTAGGCGTGACTTGATAATTAATTAGATTTAGCAAAAATAATTGTTTAAACAAATTATTATTGTTTATGACTATCTTTGTCTATATCGATTGCGCCTGATAGTTGCGGTTTTACGGCAATTTTTACCTTTCTGTCCTTTTTTCACTTAGTGAGGTAATAATTAATTAAAGTTAACAGAAAAGTTGTTTAAACAATTTAATATTGTTTATAACTATCTTTCCTCAGATAAGTGCTAGAAAGTGGCGTTTTTTTCTAAAATCTTTCACCTTGCTTCGCCTGCTTAATTACTAACAATTAATTAATAAACATTAGAGATTTGCAATTCCAATTTTTCTTTTACGGTTTGCAATAAACTTCTTGTTGTAATAAAAAAAAAAAAAAAAACGTTTACAAGTCATTTAAAGACCTAGTCCTTCCACCTATTCCTAATTATCCTATTCTTCGTTTTTGCCTCTTGTATAAAACAGCTTTTTTTCTTTGAATTAATTTTTTCTAAGCATTGGGAAGAGCAAAAATAATTCACTTAAAACAACAATACCATTCGAAAAATCATTTTTGTTGTGGTTGACTTATTATATGTTCATAAATAAAAAGGCGATGCAAAGTTAAAGATTTTATAAAAAACCGCCACTTTCTAGCACTTATCTGAGAAAAGATAGTTATAAACAATGTTAAATTGTTTAAACAACTTTTCTGTCAACTTTAATTAATTATTACCTCACTAAGTGAAAAAAGGACAGAAAGGTAAAAATTGCCAAAAACCGTAACTATCAGGCGCAATCGATATAGATGAAGATAGTCATAAACAATAATAATTTGTTTAAACAATTATTTTTGCTAAATCTAATTAATTATCAAGGCACGCCTAATAAAAAATAAACAAACAGTTGGAAATTTCAGAAAAAACCGCAACATTCTACCGATTAAGCAAAGAGAATATTATCAACAATGATAATAAATTGTTTAAACAATTATTTTGTTAACTTGAATTCATTATTACTTCACTCTGAATGAAAAGTGGACAAAAACCAGAAATTTAAAAAAAAACGCATCTTTTCAGCATTATTTAAATATAATATTATTAATAATTATAATAAATTTTTTAAACAATTATTTTGTTAACTTGAATTTATTATTACTTCACTACAGATGAAAATTGGACAAAAAGCCAGAAATTTAAAAAAAATGCGCATCTTTCTAGCATTATTCAAATATAATATTATTAATAATTATGATAAATTGTTTAAACAATCACTATTGTTAGCATTGATGAACTATTACTTCCCTCTAATTGAAAATTGGACAACAAATGTAAAATTTGTGAAAAAACGACGTCTTTCTAACTACATTGCATGAGAAAATTTCTAAAAACAATAATAAATTGTTTAAACAATTCATTAAAATATCTAATTTTCAGTATAAAGTCATATTTGATGTATTAGAAACAATGCGCATTAAAAAAACCGCAAAAAAATCATAAATAGCGCCAAAAACTCGCAAAACCCATTTTTTCACTTATGGGGTTTCTTTGGGACCCTATAAAAAAGACTTATGGGGGTGATATTTGTAAAGTGATATATTATTCGTATTCTATGGCTAATTGTGAAGAGAAATGTTGAGTTTCAACTCGACTGAGATAATATTGAGGATTCTGTATAAGATTTACAAAAACGTCTTTTTTTCTTATAGGAAATACATGTTAAACTTCATGCGGCTTGAGCCATCCCGAAATATCATTTTTTTCAAAACAAAAAAAAATGGATTTATTTTTGGGTGGATTCGAACAAATTTGGGGGGTGTCCCCATAAAAATTCGAAAAAAAAATTTTTCGACCACCCTAGTGTACAGTGCACACGTGAAAGAGATTATTCAGTTTTTCACAGGAAAAGTTATTGTTCACATTATATCTTCTTGGAAGTAAACTAATATTGATATTCCATATAATCCTGCTAATTAAATTAACTATTTATATGAAGAAACAAATTTTAAGCAAAACGTAAATTTTTGAAGATTTCGAATACAAATTCAAAGCTTTTTAAGAATTTTAAGTTTCAAACAAAAAAAAAGCTTTTTCTTAAAATGTCTGAGAACATTTAGAATGATCTTCTATTTTGAACTATATAAAATTTTAACTGTAATCAATTCAATTTTAAACGCTTCAGGTTCCTAACTTTTCAATAGAAATGTTGCATTTTTAAGAAGATAGATGAATTTTCATCAAATAGCGGAATTTTTAAACAAGAATTTTAACTTTCTACCAAAAAGATAATTTTTCAATCAAATACATGAATTCTCAATCAGGTAGTTGAATTTTCAACTAAGAAAGAGACATTTTCAACCACACAGTTGAATTTTGAACTAATAAAGATCAATTTTCAACATAAAATGGAATAGTTAAACTGTCAGGGAAAAAAATTTTCAACTAAGATTATGAATCTTCATCTGGAATAGTTGATTTTTGAACGAAAAAGATGAATTTATAACTAAAATTATCAATCTTAAACTGGAATAGTTAAATTTTCAACCAAAGAGATGAATTTTCAAGCAAGAAGATTAACTTCTACCAAAAAAGATGAATTTTCGTCAAAATATTTACATGAATTTTCAACTAAAAAAGATAAATTGTCAACGATGAATTGAATAGTTTTTCCAGTTAAAAAAATTAATATATTTTGTTGAAAGTTCGTTCTTTTTGGTTAGAAATTATTCTTCTTTGTCGAAAATTCATCTTTTTGCTTGAAAAACCAACAGTTTTTCTTTCTCTTGACTGAAAAATCTTCATTAGTTAAAAATTCAACTCATGTTAAAAAGTCGTCTTGCTTGGTTAAATTCAACTTTTTTGATTGAAAATTAAAATATTTTTTGGTTGAAATAAAAAATACTACAGTTTTCGTTCAGAATTCATCTTTTTTGCAATGGAAATTTATTTACTTGGTTGAAAGTTGAACTCTTTTGTTAAAAATTAATTTTGTTGGTAAATGATACATATTTTTAATTAAAAATGTATCTCCTTGGTCGAGAAAAAATATATTTTGTTAGAAATTAATTTTTTTTGTGACTGGAAATTAATCTTCTTTACTAAAAATTTAACTATTCCAGTTGAAACATGAACTATTTTGTTGAAAAGTTGTTGTTTCTTTCTTGGAAATTAATTTATTTGAACTGAAAATGTAACTATTTCAGTTGAATATTCCATCATTTCAGTTAAAAATTCATTTCTTTTAGTTGAACATTAATATTTTTAAATAAAAATTTAACGGTTCAATTTTTTGTTGAAATGTTATCTTTTTTAGTTGAAAATTCGTCTGTTTTAGTAGAAATTAATCTTCTTGTTTGAAAATTCAAATATTCTAGTCAAAGATTTGTCATTTTAGTTAAAAATTCATCTTTTTGGTTTAAAATGTAACTATTCCAATTGAACATTCATAATTTCAATTGAAATATCATCCCTTAGTTTGAAAATGTAACTATTGCCTTCAAAATTACTTTTTTCCTGGCTGAAAATTATTATTTTTTAAAGCTGGAATTGTAACTATTGCAATTCAATATTCAATCACTTTAATTGAAAATGAATCTCTTCGGTTGAAAATTAATTTTTTAACTGGAAATTTAACTATTCAATTCACGGTTGACAATTTATCTTTTTTAGTTGAAAATTCATGTACATATTTTGACGAAAATTCATCTTTTTTGGTAGAAGTTAATCTTCTTGCTTGAAAATTCATCTCTTTGGTTGAAAATTCAACTATTCCAGTTGAAGATTGATCATTTTAGTTAAAAATTCATCTTTTTTGTTCAAAAATCAACTATTCCAGATGAAGATTCATAATCTTAGTTAAAAATTTATCATTTTGGTTCAAAATTAATTTTTTCCGCTGACATTTTAAAAGTATTGCATTTTATGTTGATTGATCTTTATTAGTTCAAAATTCAACTTTGTGGTTGAAAATTTCTCTTTTTTAGTTGAAAATTCAACTCTCTGGTTGAGAATTCATGTCTTTTTTTGAAAAATAATCTTTTTGGTCGAAAATTAAAGCTCTTATTTAAAAATTCAGCTATTTGGTTAAAAATTCATATATCTTCTTAAAAATGCAACATTTTTATTGAAAAGTTAGGAACCTGAAGCATTCAAAATTAAATTGATTACAGTTAAAATTTTATATAGTTCAAAATAAAAGATCATTCTAAATTTTCTCGTATATTTTAAGAACAGTTGTTTATTTTTTTGAAACCTAAAATTCTGAATAATCTCTTGCACGTGTACACTGTACACACACAGACATACCATGACATTCGATAAAAAACAACAGCATACCTGACACAGAATATTTCTAATTTGGTATCATCTAAAACTAAAAATTAAAAGATTTACATTTTTTCAATCAAAAACTCAAAACTTATATCCAGTAAACCAATATTTTCAGCAAACAATTATTTTCAAACCTACATAATAAAAACAGAATTGCTAATAATTATATTTCGAAAACCATCAATAAAATTTTGTTATTGTTTTGAAGAACTTACATTTACAGTCAATAAATTAGAAATTACTGAATTTTAAACATCGAATTTTTAAATTGTCCAATTACGATGTAAAAATTGTTCAATCTTGAACGCCATCAATTGGAAATTTTCCAAGCATTACAAATATTATTTTTTAATTTGAAAATGTATACGAAGTAAAACTAAAGGACTTGAGGGCTTGAGGATGAACATTTCAAAATTAAATCCTGAAGGATGAAACAGTTTTAGATTTGAAGACTTTAAAAAAAAAATATTTGATAATAATTCTGTCCTTACAATATTGGGTTTAAAAAATCTAAGTACTCATACTTATAAACTGTCACATTGACAGAAAAAGTCGCGAGATAAGACAAAAACATTCGAAAGCTAGTGGAAACTAGAAGATTCAAGGTTTTTTTTTCAGATTTAAATAACAAAAGTATATGACTGATCATAGTCATATTTTTTAAATTAATACTGCATAATTTGGTTATAATAATAATAATAATAGGTTATAATAACAATTGGTTATCAATGAAAGAGGGCAGTATAGAACTAAATAAACAACAAAATCGAAATTTTTCAGAAAAGTGAAAAATCATTCTGCAAAATATAAATTACCACTTTAAAATTAAAAAGTCTGGTATAAACTATGAAAATATAAAAACAGATGTGTCAGTTGACAATCCTAAAGTGACCCTGACCTCAAATTGGAACAGGCTGGGCTACGGATTGCGATAAAAAATGTAATCTTCACTTTAAATAAAAAATAAAAACTTACTGATGAGATATTAAGTTTCTGAATGTAGAGCAAGAAAGCCTTGATCTAATACAGTTAGCCATTTACGAGTAAATCGTCCAAGATGCAAAGTGGAAGAAAATATTGATTACTTTGCTAAAATACTATGCTAAAATTTTAACTAAAATTAAAATTGATTTTTTTGTTATTTCTGTATTAAGAAATGAGAAATCGAACAAACTTTTTTATCACATACCGTGTTTGGTTTTTTAAGGATTTTTTATTCAATTAACAGATTTTCGAAAAAGCCTCGGTTATCTAGTTTTGTACTATTCTTCTTCAATTAGATTGTAGATACATCAGAAGTCGTCATACATATTATGCATTCGTTTTCTTCACAGAAATCTCGAAAGTTTCAAGACTTTAAGTTAATGCTCGGGCTTTTTTAAGCATAGATGGATCATATTTTAAAATAAAAAACATGAAGTACTGATCCCCTGTAAAAACATTTCCATTGAAATCGATTGAATGCATTTCGGATCGCGTATACTTTGAATGCGACACCTTGGCAAAAGCTAATAATTCACATTTCAAAATGTTCAATTAAAATCAATTGATTTCCATTGCTAACAATTTTTTGCACAGGGGCGGCAAGCTTACAAGTTTTCAGAATTTTAGGTTCTGTATGTGTTAATCCACGGAATTGGTTATTGTAAAAAAAATTCATCAAGTATTGAGGAAAGCTAACAAAGTTTTTGGAATTTAGGGTTATATGCTTGGAGGTTTTCACATAATTGTATATTTCAAAAGAAAAATCATGACATATTGAGGAAATCGTACAATTGTGCAATTTTTAAGAATTTAATGTTATGTATGAATTTTCGTTCGTAATTTTTTATCGTAAAAGAAATTGAGGAAAACTAACAAGTTTTATGAATTTAAGGTTATGCTTAGGTTTCCTCAATAGAAATGGATCATATTTTGAAAGAAAAATCATCAAGTATTGATTCCCTGTAAAAAAAAACAATTCCATTGAAATCGATTGAATGCAATTCGGATCGTTTATACTTTGAATGCAACATCTAGATAAAAGCTAATGATTTACAGTGTTCCCGTTGAATTGCTTCCAATTGTATTTTATTGACCGTTGTTTTGAATTGCAGTCCATAAACTACGTTACCAATAAAATTTGAGGGGGAGGGGGTCGCGCCAAAAATTACGGTTAGTAATAAGGAGGTGCCGGGGAGGGGTGGTCAGTGGAAGTAACGTTACGAACTTGGATAAAATTGAGCACGTTTCCTGATAATAAATTTTAACAAAGTTTGCGAATTTTGCAAAAGATGGCCCTGCAACGTTCCACTTCAATAATAACTTAATAAGTTTAAAAAACGCTTTCCAATTTCAGACTTCACAATATTTTCCCTATTCCCCTTTTTCATGGAATTCTTCTTTTTTCCACTGTTTTCAAGAAACTTACTCCCTTTCCCCTTTTTCCTCCTTTCTCGTTTTTTCGCCTAAATGCGAACCTGATTAATAGAACCCAATAAGAAAATCAAAATATTTTTGGTTGAAAGTTCATTCTATTTAATTGAAAAGTCTATGATTATACTTTTAGGTACGAAATTCATCTCGTTTGGTTCAAATTCTAATATTTGGTTGAAAATTTGTCTTTTTTAGTTGAAAATACAACTATTTCGTTGAAAATTCATGTATTTTTTTGAAAATCTGCGTTTTCTGGTAGAAAACTAATCTTCTTGGTTAAAAATTCATATTTTTGGTTAAAAATTCAACCACTTGTTCGAATGTTGAACTCTTTTGTTAAAAATTCATTTTTTGTTTTTGAAGATTCGTCATTTTAGTTAACAACTCATCTCTTTGATTAAAAATTCACGTATTTTCTTGAAACTTCTTTTTTGGTAGAAAATTAATCTTCTTGATTAAAAATTAATTTTTTTTGGTTGAAAATCCAAATACTTCATTGAAAGCTGAACTACTTTGTTAACAATCCATTTTTTTTAAGATTCACAATTTTAGTCAAAATTCATTTCCTTGTTTTAAAATTTTAATACTATGTTGAAAATTCTGTTTTGTTTTGTTTTTTAAAGTCTCTTTAAACTATTTTAACTTCTATAATTGAGATAAAATTCAATTAAGTAAATTAAGTTAAAATCATTCATAGTTGCAATATTAACTATTACATTTTTCGTTGAGAATAGATCTTTCTTGGTTGAATAAAAATCAACTACTTGGTTGAAACTTAAACTACTTTGTGAAAAATTAATTTTTTCTGAATAAAGTTTCATAATTAAAGTTAAAAAGTTAATTGTTTGGTTTTGAATTAACATTTTTGTTGAAAATTCAAATTTTCTGGCTTAAGTTTAAACTGTTTTGTAGAAAATTCCTCTTTTCGGATTGAAAATTCAACGATTCCCGTGGAGAAATTGCCCAATTTGATTCTGATCGGGGCCAAATCGGGCTACCCTCTGTAAATCAGAGTTATTTTAAAAATTAGAATTAGTTAAATTTAAAATTACTCCCTGTCTTAATTAGTGAACATTTAACTAATTTTCAGTTCAGTGACTAATCCACAGTAATTAGTTAAATTTAACATCTCATATGCAAAGAATATAAGAAACGAGAAAAAATTGAAAAAAATTTTTATTCATTTGAACAAAATGTCTATTTATGTATGTTGACGGACCCATTAAATTAGTTAATAAATATACAATTGTCAAGTAAGTATTAATTATTGTAGGTATTTTTTAAATCTGTTTAGAGTTTATACTTGTTTAGATTTAAATTTGCCGCGCTAATCTCGAATGTATTCGATTATTTGGCAACGAACTTTTCTATTTTTCATGTTTTCCATGTTTATAACTGTTCAGTTTCCCATAATTTTCTTCCTACCAAGTTAGTTTTTTACAATGAAGTTAGAAAATATCTAGACTCGTCGAATTAGTACTTTTCTACTTAAATTTAAACTCTAAATATAAGTAGACAAGTACTAATTTGACGAGTCTAAATATTTTCTAAATTAATTGTAAAAAATTAACTACTTGGTAAAAAGAAAATTATGTGAAACTGTATATAATTATTTTAAAACAGTTATAAACATGGAAAACATGAAAAATAGAAAAGTTTAATAAAACGACGAGATGGTTTTACCAAAGTGTTACATTCTTAACTCTATTGAAATAATAAGAAGGTCATATTGTGAAATTATAAACGTGACGGAGCCTGCCTCAATTTAAAAACATTGTCTTCTAATTGTTTGAGCAAAGTTAAGAAAAATGAGAATTCTTCAGACTCTTCAAATAACTCTGGATCAATGTACTCGAAATTAATTATACATAGTCAGGGTCTTCATGTGCTACTTTTCAACAGAGTTTTATCAATTTTCAAAATTTTTTTCGATTGAATATTTTTCTCATTTTCCATAGAAAATTGCAATTATATAGCAAATTTCGTAAACATTATTTGCCTTGAATATGCATCAGCTTGAATACGTATGATATATGGAGAGCCTAAAGGAGTTTATTTTGATTGTATAGCTTTTTCCTTATGCAAAAGATACTTTCAGGTCTAACTAGATTGAAATTGGTCAAATTTAACTAATTATTAGTGACATTTTTCAGATTCAATTAGCGAAAAGTGTGCCACCAAAGATTAGAGGCGCATGAATATACCCCAAATTCCATAATACCTAAGTTTCATATGACCGAAAATCAAGTTGCCGAACAATTATTTAATATAATTTTTATTTTGTCGAATTGTCAACTCACATAACCTCTATTTGTCCTAACTACCAATTATCATAATTTCTATTGTACCGAATTCTCATTTGGCATAATTTTCGTATTTTCGAATTTTTATTCACCATAATCTTTATTCATTCTAATTTTAATTTAATCTAATTTCTGTTTTTCCGAATTTGTATTCGACATAAATGTACTTTTTCCGAACTTCCACATAACCTAATATTCATTTAGAAGAATTTCTATTTGTCATATTTTACATTTATCCGAATTATCATTTGTCATAAATTTCATTTTTCCTAATTTTCATTTATCCTAATGCCTACGTATCCGAACTGGCATGCGCCATAATTTCCATGTCACAGAAATTTCATTTGTCCTAACAGACTTCCGTTCAGTTTCGAAGTAGTTGTTTCCCATCTAGATGTATTTAGTCTGGCCGGTAAGTCAGGTGAAAATGGCGCTGTGAAAAACTTCCTAC